>CM069132.1:127104680-127152917 GCA_035221665.1 Okamejei kenojei
ACCACAGAATATGTAAATCTACACGTTAAAACAGACAGCAATAATCCGGGCTCTAAAATTAGCGGGTGCCCGTGTGCCATTGACCACACAAAGTGCCGCGGGCAACCTGAACGCGACTCATTTTGCCCGGCTTGGCAAGCAACTACTGGGTTTTACGATAGACAGAAAAAAACTGGGAGTAATTCCGCGTTGTCAGCGGCATCTCGGGAGATAGGCGTGACGTTTCGTGTCGACGGCGGGCGGCCGGTATTCCTCTAGTATCTTTGATTGCGGGGCAAATATACAGGTGCGTGACGCAAGTGTTGAGCGACTGAGGGTCCCGAACAGCGGCAAACAGCGGCCGCGATAGCGGCTCTACCACCTCCTCTTCCCACACCCGCCCCGCAGAAGGAGACCTCCTCTCCCTCCCCCCCGGCCTCGGCGTGCGAGAGAGGTTGTTTTGAAAGCGCAGTTGGTGAATGTGCAAACAGTAGCTTTGATTTGAGCAGCGTCCGCTATCGCCCTGACAACGGTTCAATACAACCTCTCTCGCCCACCGGGGGAGGAGAGGGGGAGGGGGGGGGGGAGGAGAGGGGAGGCGTGGCGCCGGAGCGAGATCGACAGAAGGGGCGGTAGGAGAGGCGGCGTAGGCTTGGACGGCGAGGAAGGAGAGAAGGGTGTGGGCAGGGCGGTCTCCTGCACGCTGAGCACTGTCCCGCCCCAAGCGCGATCAGAGCTATATGGTCCCCGGCCGCCGCCCCGGGCGGAGCGGAGGTTGGCCCAGGGATGCCTCAGCCGCTACCCGCTGACGCGCCCGCCGACAGATAGCAGTGCGGGAGTCCGCAGTGGGCCGCGAGGCTCACTAGGGACGTGATCGGTGACTATGAGGTTGCAGGTGAGGGGAAGGGAGAGGGGAGGGAAGGAAGAGGGTGGGAAGGGAGAAGGGCAGGGAAGGGGGAGGGGCGAGGGGGTATAGTGCCCGTTGTATGGCCTGGCGGACCTGTCGCCTCTTCGCCGACTGAAGACAGCTGCACCAAGATCCTATTGCTTTAGGATTTTGAGCTGCACCCGCTCGGGCCCCCCGCACTACCTGTCGGCTGGCGGAGGCGGGGTGGCGGCTGGCAACAAGTCCCCAACCACCCCCCCTTTGGCGGCGGCACTTTGGGCCAAGCTAGCAGGGCGATGTTGTCTGGGAGAGTTGACCTTCACCCCACCTCTCTCTCTCTCTCCCCCTCCCTCTCCACCCTCTTATCCAGGGGGGACCCCTCCTCTCCATCACGAACTGATCCCTTTCCCCCCTCTATTTAATTCACTGGAATCCCCTGGTGCTCCCCCCCCTCTCCCCCCCCCCCCACCCCCCCAATCTATTCTATCACCCTACCACCTTCGCATGTGATTTCCTGCCACGCCCATCCATCCTACATGAGGCCCCAATTCATCCTGTACTGCCCCCTTCCCATCCATCGTGCACTTCTCCCCCCCATTCATACTGCAGCTGATCCACCCATTCATCCCGTTACTGTTACTGACCACCTTCCATTTTACCTGCACCAAACTCCCATCCATCCTGTTTTGTGATCTCCCATTCATCTTTTACTGATCCCCCATTCATCCTGGACTGATCCACTCATGCATTCTTGTTGTACTGATCCCTCATTCATCCCTTATTGATCCCCCATTCATCTATACTGATCCCCCTCATTCATCCTGTAGTGATCCTCCATTCATCCTGCACAGACCCTCGATCCACACTGTCCTGAACCTCCCCCCCCATTCGTCCTATACTGAATCCCCCCCATTCATCCTGTGCTGATCCCCCATTCAAACACCACTGAAATCCCGTGCTCTCCCCTCCACAAAAAATTTACATTACTCCATCAACACGTTACTAATCACCTGCCTCAATCCATCCATTCTGCACGATTGCCTTCCCAATCACCCCCCCCCCCCACCGCCATCTATCCACCCCGCACTGATTCACACACACCCTGACCCTATTGTGATTCAAGGTCTTCAGAGCGAACATTGATTATGTTTGATAACGGAATGCAATCAAATGTGTTTTAATTCCCAATGTTATTATTTGTTTTGACACCTTTAAACATATTACCAAAAGAACATTTGCTGCAGTTATGTCCTTTGGCCATCTCTTGTCAGTTAGTGTAATGTTTAACCTGTCAGATGGGTATAGTCGGTTTTAACAGCTATTATCATAAAATGCTTTAGAAATGTCCTTGTATATTTTGTTATGGATAAATTATGTTTCTGTGCCAATAGCAATAACGACCCATGCTATGGCCCTGTCATGGTAATTTTCGGACCTTCACAGAAAACATGCTTGCATCAATCTGTAGTGTGCATGGTCCAGGATTTATTGACACAGGTTGATCATTTGCTGAATAATCAAACCACATTTTTGTTTGGAAGTGGAAAGAACTAATAGAAATTGCATTAATTGCAATATGTAAAAAGAGTTGAGATATTGTATTATAATTTTGCTGCATGTCTTTCTGGTATATATCATGTCTTGATTGGTGAATAGGTTTAGTTTGTGCGTTATTTTAAGCAGAAATAATATGCAAATGTAGACAAAAGCGCTGGAGAAACTCAGCGGATGTGGCAGCATCTATGGAGCGAAGGAAATGGGCAACGTTTCGGGCCGAAACCCTTCTTCAGACTGATGGGTTTCGGCCTGAAACGTTGCCTATTTCCTTCCCTCCATAGATGCTGCTGCACCCGCTGAGTTTCTCCAGCGCTTTTATCTACCTCCAGCATCTGCAGTTCCTTCTATATGTAAATATATATGATAATATGTGAATATGTGAATGCTTCATTGTGCATAATTCTGACTGGTAACTACGCACTTCATCCGAGCACATTATCGCACGCATCATGTAAACCGTCTTAAATGACCACCTAAACTGTCATTTGGCAACCTAAAAAGCTGTCAAGGTTGCCCGGCTGGCAACAGGGAAAAAAAGTTAAGCGAGAGCCCTGATAATAGTGCAAAAAGACAAAACCAATGCCACCAAGTCTATGTGGTTCAGAGCTTATTTGGAGGTTGTAGTATTTGTAGAGGTTAATGGTTGTGGGGAAGAAGCTGCTCCTGAACCTGGACATTACAGTTTTCAGGCAGAAGTGAAATGAGAGTGTGGTCAGGGTGGTTACACTCTGTCAGGGACGGAACATTGAGGGAGCAGAATGGGGTTAGGAGGAAGAGAAAGAACAGCCATGATTGAATGGCAGAGTAGACTTAATTGGCCGAATGGCCTAATTTTACTCCTATCACTTATGAACTTAAAAGTGCCTTTTCCCTGGATGGAAATGTTCACCTGCATCACTCCGTAGCTCCTTAAGTATTCAGAAGATCTTAGCCGTGTACCCACCTTTATATCATCAACAACATTAACTGCTACACCTTACAATGTCTTTCAACTTACAAATAATCTTCACAATCAAACACAACAACAAAATAATAACATATTAATCTATAAACTTGTTAATATTTTCAACTAGAATAGGTCAAGAAATAATATATTTAAAGTAAACACGATTTCACATCATGCATTTTCATGGCCATAATTTAATTCTTAATATATTATGTGGTGTGTAGTTCTGGTCGACGCATTACAGGCGGTTGTGGAGGCTTTGGAGAGAGTGCAGAATGCTGCCTGGATTAGGCAGTATTAAGTATAAAGAAAGGTTGGGCAAACTTGGAAGTGTTTAGGACTGCAGATGCTGGTAAAATCGAAGGTAGACACAAAATGCTGGAGAAACTCAGCAGGTGAGGCAACGTCTATGTAGAGAAGGAATTGGCGACGCGTTGGGTCGAGACTCTTCTTCAGACTGATGTCAGGGGAGGGGGTAGGACAAAGAAAGAAAGTGGGCGGAGACAGTGGGACCAGTGTGAGCACTGGGAAGGGGGAGGGGAAGAAAAGAGAGAGCAAGGGCTACCCGGTTAGAGAAGTCAACATTCATACCACTGGGGTGTAAACTGAACAAGAGAAATATGAGGTGCTGTTCCTTCAATTTGCGCTGGGCCTCACTCTGACAATGGAGAAGGCCCTGGCAGAAAGGTCAGATAGGGAATGGAGGTGGACTTGAAGTGCTGGGCCACGGTAGATTAGCTTGGTTAAGACAGACTGAGCGGAGGTGTTCAGCGAAACGATCGCCGAGCCTGCGCTTGTTCTCCCTGATGTAGAGAAGTTGACATCTGGAACAGCAGATGCAGTCGATGAGTTTGGAGGAGGTGCAAGTGAACCTCTGCCTCACCTGGAAAGACTGTTTGGGTCTTCGGATGGAGTCAAGGAGGGAGGTAAAGTGACAGGTGTTGCATCTCCTGCGGTTGCTGGGGAAAGTACCTGGGAAGGGGGTGTTTTGGGTAGGAAGGGACGAGTTGAACAGGGAGTTATGGAAGGAACGATCTCTGCGGAAAGCAGAAAGTGGTGGAGATGGGAAGATATGGCCAGTAGTGGGATCCCTCTGGAGGTGGCGAAAATATTGGATTATATGTTGTATGCGGCGGCTGATGGGGTGGAAGGCGAGGACAAGGAGGACTCTGTCCTTCTTACGAGAGGGGCGACGGGGAGTGAGAGCAGAGCTGCGGGATATCGAGGAGACCCAAGTGAGTGCCTCATCATTAATGGCAGAGGGGAACCCCCGTTCCCTAAAGAATGAGGACATCTCCAATGCGTTGGTTTGGAAAACCTCGTCCCGGGCGCAGATGCGGCATAGATGGAGGAATTGGGAGTAGGGGATAGAGTCTTTACAAGAAGAAGGGTAGGAAGAAGTGTGGTCAAGATAACTGTGCGTTTATAGTAGTAGGTTTATAGTAGATGTCAGTCAGTATTTTGAAAGTGAGCATGCAAGTACAGCAGGCAGTGAAGAAAGCGAATGGCATGTTGGCCTTCATAACAAGAGGGGTTGAGTATAGGAGCAAAGAGATCCTTCTGTAGTTGTACAGGTGCCTAGTGAGACCACACCTGGAGTATTGTGTGCAGTTTAGGTCCCCTAATTTAAAGACATTCTTGCTATTGAGGGAGTGCAGCGTAGGTTCACAAGGATAATTCCCAGGATGGCGGGACTGACATATGCTGAGAGAATGGAGCGGCTGGACTTGTATACTCTGGAATTTAGAAGGATACGAGGGGATCTTATTGAAACATATAAGATTATTAACATTTTCCCGATGTTGGGGGAGTCCAGAACCAGGGGCCACAGTTTAAGAATAAGGGCAAGGCATTTAGAACAGAGATGAGGAACCATTTTTGTGAGTCTGTGGAATTCTCTGCCAGAGGGCGGTGGAGGCCGGTTCCCTGGATACTTTCAAGAGAGAGCTAGATAGGTCTCTTAAAGATAGTGGAGTCAGGGGAAATGGGGAGAAGGCAGGAACGGGGTACTGATTGTGGATGATCAGCCATGATCACATTGAATGGCGATGCTGGCTCGAAGGGCCGAATGGCCTACTCCTGTACCAATTGTCTATAGTTTTCAGTAGGTTTATAGTAAACTTGAATTGAATTTTCAGTAGGTTTATAGCAAACTTGAATTGTTTTCTCATGAGTGCTGGATGTTGTGGTTGAGATATAGTTTTGGGAGGTAATCAGAACCCTTTTCCCAAGATGGAAATATCAAAAACTAGAGGGCATAGCTTTAATGTGAATATGGGAAAGTTTAAAAGAGATGTGCATTGCAAGTTGTGCAGAGTAATTCTGGCTACCTGGAATGTGCTGTGTGTGCATGGAACATGCTGCCTGCGTTGGTCGTGGTGGCAGATAAAATAAGGTTTAAGAGGCTTTTAACTGGGCACAGGGATATGCAGGGCTTGGAGGAATAGGGATCCTGTGAAGGCAGAGGAAATTAATTTTACTTGGCATAATTTTTGGCACAGATATTATGGAACGCAGGGCGGTTCTTATGCTGTACATAGTACTATATATAGATATTGTATGATCTATATATACCAAATAATTGAGATATTCAATACAAAATGAATGTGAATACATAAATGAATGCAGCAGGCGCACAGCATTAACATGGGTTTTCCAACTACAAATGTTGAAAAGGATCAACAATGTTGTTCGCCAATTTTCTCCACGATCACTCATAAGCAGGAGCATTAGCTCTCATTGGGCATGAATCCTAAAACAGCTGTTTCGCTGAAAGGACAATGCATCCATCATGTGCGAACCCAAACATTGGCTGCTAGTTCATTATTAGTCTGAGGTAGAGGAACGAAGGTTTACAGCTGAGCTTACTCCAACATGCGGAGGCTGCAGCGAATGATCCGATCAGCTGAGAAGGTTATTCGCTACACCCTTCCCTCCATTGACGACCTGTACATTGCAAGGGCCAGGAAGTGAGTGGGTAAGATCATCTCTCACCCCTCTCACCCTGGCCACAAACTCTTTGAATCACTTCGCTCTGGAAGGCGACTCCGAACTGTCAAAGCTGCCACAGCCAGACATGAAAACAGCTTTTTCCATGAGCAGTATCTCCACTCAATAACCAAAAATATGTAGCCTCCTTTTGCTCTAGTATTTTATTTAATCCACATGTTTAATCAATAATGTTTTATTTTTAATGTTTAATGTTTTATGTGTCATTCCTAACTGTCACTGTATGTCATGTTGTCACTTGCGGGCGGAGCACCAAGGCAAATTCCTTGTATGTGAATACTTGGCCAACAAACGTATTCATTCAAATACTGACAAGGCTGAACTGAATTAATCATCATGAATCATTGAATTCAATGTTGAATCTATGAAGGTGGAATAAGCACAAGTTTTCACAAACGGTTATGTTATGTTGAGCTTCAATTGAATAGTATGGGAAGCCAAAGACAGAGTGACAAAGAACTGGAAGCTTGGGGTCACCCAAGCACAAAGCTGTTGCAAAATTGTCACTCATTCTAATCACAGTTCCCCAAGAGATGACCATATTGTGAGTGTTGATTGCAGTATGTGACAATTGAAAGTGAATTGTTGCTATTAGATCCTGAATGGCATTAACAAAGGTGGTAACAGTTGTTTCAGCTGCAATTGCATTGGGAAGTGCTGCAATAAGGAGAATGGGTTCAGTGGAATGGGAAAGTTGTATTTGCTGTCCATTGCTGATCGTTAACGAGCTCTCCAAGAATATTTCAGAAAGAAATTTGCAATTTCATACAGAAGCAACGAGTGGAATTTCTAGCAGAATGTGAAATTAGCAGATTTCAAACGTTCAAACAATTAGCTCAACATGATTTGTAGTAGCTCAGTATCATAAGACAAATCGGAATAAAACTTAAAAAAAAGCTGTTTTGATCTTTGGGTTGAAAATATAACACCATATAGAATTCCCAGAAGTTTAAAAGGAAATCACAAAGCATGTCCTTATAATTTGGAAACATGAACTCTGTGACAATACAGCTCTCAATCACATTGGTTATTGTGTGTCATAAATATGGATTAAAAATAAAACTGTTGAAGGTTTTTTTCCCTCAGATACATCAAAGAATTTTCATTATATGTACCGAGATACACTTTTGGACAGAAAAGCTGTCAAATTCCCATGTGCTAGTAATATTAAAAAATGATGCCGTCCCAATGTTTTAACTTCCTTTTTTTTTGAAAGGTTTAACTGCTCAAGACTTTATTTGATCTGAAGCACTGCATGGAAATTTTTTAGTAGCAAGAGAATAACTAAAAATTGATAAAATGTTCCTGCAGTGAGCCATGCACTCACACAGCAGGTTCCAGATGTTCAACATTTTTGACAGCAGTATGGAAAAATTTACTGTTAGTCTAGAGAAATTTAATATCACCATTCTTGTCATTTCCCTCATAGCTATTAGACTAGGTCTGCCTAAGTTATAAAACAGGGTTTATAATTTAAAAAAAGGCATAATATCGACATTTGCCCATGACTGAAATGTTAGATGTTTCCATATGGTTCTGAACAAAAGAGACAAAAGAAAAGATTAAGTTCACACAAAGTACACTTTAATTAATTATATAAAATGGAATCAGAACCACAGAGCACACATTTATAAGATTATGGGAAAGCAGGAAACTAATAGTGCACATAAACGATGGTGTTAATAACACAAACTCATAGCATGTGCTAAAATTCCACTTCACAAGCTTAATGCAATAAACAATAGGAAGCTTCAAGTTTATTATGCTATTCTAATGGTGTCTCCTCCGTGGTGATTTTTCTTTTAATTCTCAACTCAAGGACAGAAGCTGACCACAATTTCTGGCGTCAGGTGAAATGATATGCCATCGGAAGATTAAATTAAAGCAACGTCCAAATCTGCTTCCCTCATTTAAAAATGGTTTCAATAGTTTCTTTGAAGTGAGTACTCAGGGTCTAAGTTTACAGAAAATGGAGTACTAACACTCATTTAACTTAAAGCATAAAGCTACTGTGAAAAATGTTTGTCTTAGATTTTTATATCTGTACTTAAGTCTTAGTTTATATTAGAAAATAAAATATCACAATGACTCAAGAACAACAGTTCCACAATAAAATAGGAACAGAAAATTCTGGAAATTGCCAGAAATTCAATCTAGAACCAATCAATGAAGTTCACATTGCAAATTGTGGCCTCTTATCTGAACCAGGTATGCACGATGACTTGATCAGTTAGGATGCCAATTTGCAACAATCTCCATTGCTTAAATATATAAATCATGATCCAATCCTTAATTGTTAAACTCAGGTGAAAGTAGCTTAAGTTCATTACATCAGATCTTGATTGGCCCAACATAAACACTCCTGTGAATTACATGCAAGATTGATCATCCCACTTCACCAAAACACCCAGCAAATTTGCAACTATGTTGATCATCCCAACCTGGCAAAAATGCTGGAGGGAAACACAAATGAGGCCTGAAGATTGATGGGACCTCACAATTAATTAAACACACATTGGATGCATTTATGACCATGCATCCAACTTTCAATTTAATATTCAATTGCTTTCTCTAGTTTTAAAAGACCATTACAAAAATTCAGCAGTTACACGGCAGAGCCAGCATTGTTGGCTTGTTGATTCATCAGAACAATCAGCTATTTGGTTAAATATCTTTTGAAACATTTAATATTGGCAGAAATACAAATGAACAAAATAGCCATATGCAAATACCATTGTTAATTCCAAGGCACTCATTCTGCTGATATATAATGTGCTGGTCAATGCTTTTCTGATCAGGAGGAATTTGTTGATGTTTTCTGCTTGAGGAATTGATTATGTAGTCCATTGCTTACAACTTATGGAAAGTTAAATCATGTTGTCAATTGCATGATTTTTACAAAGCAGCATAGACTGAAATATTTAAGTAGGAAAATGGGGAAAATTACCAAGATGTACAAAAAACTGAAAGACCCTTCCCTATGACAATGTAAAAAGAAACAAACTAACAAAAATAAAAACTCTGATCCAATGCAGATATTAGTGAGAGAAATCTAAATGTGAATGAAGAACTGGTTGAACCTCTCTGCTCATGTTCGGTGCAACAGTCGGTCTTCAAAAAATAGAGGAGAAACAACTGGCTGGGACATCTTGATTACACAAGAAAATACAGAAATTAAGGATCGTGAAATGGGATAACTTCCCTGAACCTGACATCCTGCGTGGCTCAAGACAGCTAAAAATGATGCTTGCATTGCGATGATCTTCCAGTTTTCTCACATCCTGGATCAGTCCCAGAAGGAAGCTGGCAAATGTTACATTGTGATTTAGGGAAGGAGAGAGCAACAGAATCAGATCAGCTACCTTCACATCTTTTGGCAGCCATCTGCTAGAATCCATCATTAAGGACAAAGCAACAGGGCACTTGGAAAATTGTATCAGACAAAGTCAACATGATTTTCTGAAGGGAAAGAAATATTTAACAAACCTGATTATTTTTGGAGTAAAAAACTCTTGGTGTGGTTAATGGGCAAGTAGTATTAATCATATTATTGGATTTTCAAACGTTATTTGAAAAACTTTTTCACAGGAAAGTTGTGTAAATTATCATGGGGCTGAGAGTAAAATTACTAAAGAGTGAGGATCGGTTGAGGACAGGAAGCAATCAGAATAAATGGATCATTTTAAGCATAGATCTGTCTGGAAACTTTATAAATTCACAATTTAAATTGATGACTTGGAATGAAACGATAGCATAATGTATTAAATTTTGCTGAGGGAACAAAACTGGATGTAAAGTGAGCTGTAGGGAGAATGCAAGAGTCTGCAAAAGATTACAGGCAACGTTATGCGAATGGACAAGGTGCTGGCAGATAATGATGAAAATGTAGAGGCAATAGGAAAAATGAGAAAACATAATTCAAACATGGAGAAGCTGGTAAGTGTTGGTGAACTGAAGACTTAGAATGTGTTAGTTCATGAGAAGGAGAAAGTAAATATGCAGGCAATTTCAAAAGGTATGGATGGGACATGGGAAGCAATTGCAATACAAATGTAAGCAAGTCGTGTTGAGATTATGCAGTGCTTTGATGAGGCCCACAGTGGAATAAGTATGTGCAACCTTTGCCTCTGCACCCAAAGATATCCTCGCCTTGGAGTCATTACAGCAGAGATTTACGAGATTGATTCCATGGCGGAGGAAGTTTTCCTAGGAGAAATCATGCTAGATTGTACCAATTGTCAACATCCAGAAAAATATGATTGCCTTAGAGATCAACAAGACACAATGAAGGCATACCTTGAGGAGATGTCGCAGTGGAGTAGACAAAGTTTTAAAGAAGGAACTGCAGATGCTGGAGAATCGAGGGTACACAAAAAGCTGGAGAAACTCAGCGGGTGCAGCAGCATCTAAGGAGCGAAGGAGATAAGCGACGTTTCGGGTCGAGACCCTTCTTCAGACTGGTCAGGGATCAGGGAAACGAGAGATATAGACGGTGATGACACAATGATGAATTGACAGAATGGATATCAACTGCCTCTTTTCCTAGCAGATGGCCAGTTTATAGTGCTGTAATTCTTAATTCCAATACCTCAATAAATGCTTATAGCATATATTCAAGCCTGAATATTTAATTTGTTTTTTGTTTTTTTTTTTAAATTATTTCTAATTATTTACTTCAATTTTAAGTATCTGTCCAGCGCCATTTCTGAGGCAAGGTCTCTGCACTTTGCCACAGAAATACTATTAAACTGGAATAATGTGTGCTGATTTCTGTAGCACATGAATATGGAAGAGAAATAATCAGCTAAAAGGCTGACCATCGTTTCAGATAAGTAAAACTGATGTTACTTAAACATACAAGGGCCCCAAGGACCAATTTTTGAACCTTTCTGAGAAACCAAGCTGCAGGGACAGATTTTAGTAGCATGGATGCAACCCAGCTTGTGGCCAACGCCAAAGCGATAAGTTGACAAAAGCAAAACATTAATTTTGATGTGCAGCCAGGAAAAGCAGGAGTGCTCCTTCCTCCAATCACAACAACAATCTTGCCAGCTATAATTAATATTTCCCCTTTTGCCTAACCCTACATCTTTGTCGTTAGCAGAAGCAATCACTGGCAAAGCATGTGGCCTAATATTTGAAACACCACTCCTATCTTTTGATTAAACCATTGGAGCTATAAGGACTTATTTGGTGGACAGATGAGTGGGAACCAGAGTTAGTGGTATTTAGAAGTCCAAAAGGTCCCAAAGTAATCCTCAATTTTGAATTTGAGTAGAAATGCGAGTGTTTCTTAAAATTAGTCCGTTAACAAATAGAAACACAAGTTATAAAATGTACTATTTACAAGTTGGTCGATGTCATGATACTTTGGACTGAGGACGCACAAAGCTTCAAGGGGATATCTAGGAGCTAAATAAGCAGTCAACAATGTAGCAGCAGTTTCATAATGTGGAAAATATGAGGATATCTTCTTCAGTAGAAATCATAGAACTGCTGGGTATTTGTTAAACGACAAGAGATTGGTAAATGGTGATTTTTAAAGGGACAAGTATCATTGTACACAAATCACCGAAAACTAACAATCATCTTGCAAGGAAGCAGATAATCAGCTGGTTTTGATTGCTAGAAGATTTATGTACTTGAATAGACAATTACTGCAATTCTGCAGGGCCTTGGAATATTGTGTGCAGTTTTGTTCTACTTTTCAAAGATGGATGTCCTTACTGCAGAAGGAGTGCAAGGATTCCCCAAAGTGCCCCATGAAACGGTGAGTCCATCACACGAGGAAAATAGGTACGCTAGTAGTTGATATTGAAACAAATTCTTTCAGATATGAAAGAGGAAGGATGCATTCTCAGGCAGAAAAGTTCAGAATTAGGTTCACTCTATTAAAATAAAGGGAAGGCCAAAAAAGTACTATGAAGAAATATTACCATTCAATCAGTGATAAACCTTTGGAACTCTATATTTATGATAGCTATGAAGGATCAATCATTGACTACATTCTAAACTGAGATCAACACCAAAGAATCAGGGGAATGGGCAAAGGAAAAGAACATTTTGTTGAGAGCAAAGACCAGTCACAAAGTTGTTGGACAGAGGAGCAGGCTTGAGCTGCCAAATGGCTCAAATCTGCTATCATTTCTAATGATCTTAGATGAAATCAAGAACCCAATTGTGCTTGGATGCACATCTGCAGCAGTGGCTATTGATCCAAAATTCAATACTTCACTTTTGAAATTGACAATGACGATCAAGAGTTTCCTTATTGCTTTTTTTAAAAATTGGCGTTACTCATTGAGAATAATAGGCCATTTTAGATTACAAAATATCAGTAATAGTTGTAAATCATGGACTGTAAAATTAATACAATTTTATTAAAGGACAACAGACAGATTGTCCCCAGGTTTTAGCACAGGGCAGCACAATAGCGCCACAGTGGAGTTGCTGCCTTTCAGCGCCAGAGATCGGGTTCGATGCTGACTACAGGTGCTGGCAGTACGGAGTTTGTACGTTCTCCCTGTGACCGCGTGGATTTTCTCCAGGTACTCAGGTTTCCCCCCATATTACAAAGACGTGCAGGTTTGTAGGTTAATTAGCTACTGTAAATTGTCCCTCGTCCGTACGATAGAATTAGTGTACAGGTGATCATTGGTCGGCGCAGACTCGATGGGCCATAGGGCATGTTTCCATGCTGTATCTTTAAAATAAACTAAGTAGGATTTTGTTCCTGAGAACTGTTTATATCCAGAACAATTCACAAGTAAATGCGGTCACAAACCAAGCACCCAAAGGGCAAAAGATGCCTGCAGACGTGGGTTGTCACAAAGGAATAGACAGTCTGGAGAAGCATTTTAAATCTCGTTTTGCGAATCTAATGAAAATGGTAATAGCAAATTTAGTCCAAGCCTATCTCTATCTAATCTTATTTTTAAAAGATTTTACTGCAGATGAGGTTTTAAATGTCATTGATGACTTTATTTTGGACACTTCTGCTCTCGTTACTAGGATGGATTCACAATTTGGATAAAAACGTGTTAACTAAAATGTATCCTTCTTGGGTTCCATGTGACAAAATACAGCTGCCGTCCAGAACGGTCGCCTGCAATCTTGGTCATTGGTATGGGCCACACACAAATCAGGTGTTCTTAACCCTGTAGGTTTTTTTTACAGTGATAAATCTTGATTTTATAGATGTTAAATATCACTAAAAACTTACAATGGTTATTTACAGACACATTTTCACTGTGACATTCATCAAGAAAAATAGATTTCCCCAGATAGCTTTTCAAGCTTTTAGCTGCAGGAGTAGGTAATATGGAGTGGGAGGGGGCGGTTGGAGGGCAAGAGAGAAACCATTTCAACCAAGTTGCAAAGATACATAAACCATAAACACTCAAGTTGCATAGTGCCCTGGGTATTCTTGAAATGATGGCCAACTTACTCCACATCTGTTCGAAATGAACCTTGATCACAAAAACATTTTACAGAAACCAAAGGAATTAATAACATTGAACTGCAAAGGTAAAGAAACCCCAAAGGAAGCTACTGAGAGCATCACATCACTTCCTATACATCCCAGCAATTCAATGCAGTTTATTCTCCATGGCTTGGGCTTGATACAATCAGGTGCAGGCACCTATGACAAGTCTGTAAAACAGATGTCAGGTTTCCTATTCAAGAAATGGATCCCCTTGCGTTTACTTTATCAGTAATCCTAAAAAAACTGCATCATTCCAATCTACACTTTCTCCCTCCTCATGCGTAAAGCAAAAATTACATCAATAAAAATCACTGTTAAATGCTAGTTCAGTCCACAGGTTGTCAATCTTGCACAAAGTTACAATACCTGAATCATTTCCAGAGCCCGTTGATAATGCCGGCATGATTCCCTCTGCAAATGCTCGCGCACGAACGTCAGGATATCTGCCGACCAGTTATTTTCAATGTTCTCTTTGCACGCTTAAAAGGGAACTTGTCGACGCCAACTTGTCAGTGAAAAGTTGTCATTTGTGCCTTAGATGGAAAAATAATATTGAAATCAGAAATAGGTTCAATACATCTTACCCTTTTCTATCTAGCATATGAAACCGCACTTTAAATTAATCTTGTAAAATGACTGCTTGCAATTGACCACATGGATAAACAAACATTGGTCACATATAACACTCATGGCTATAGTGAAGTCTGTAAACCGAAACTAATAACATGTTGGTCTAAACAGGTGGTTCAAGAAAACATCAGAAGAAAAAATGAAATGAAAGAAAATTCTCAAAACTATTGAATCCAGCTTTATTTAACATACACAGCGATTTTACACGTTGTACTCACAAACCGCTTACGCAAAGGAAAGGTTGTACTTGATAATTGGTAACGCAAAGGCTTATTCCAAGCTAATGCAATTACATTTTCACTTAATCTACTGTTGCTGGTTTCTGTAGATTTTTTTTTAATCACATGATCACTTATATACTATTGCCAATTTACACAATGTGTATGTGTTGCATTCACGAGTTAAATCTTCAATACTCAAATAATAGAACCAAAGAACCCGGGTATTTCTGTCTGTGGAATGATTGAAGTCCAGGGATTTGGGGGCACTTCAGACACAATATTAAGAGACACAAGCAAATACAAGCTCAATTATTAGGAAACTCAGCATGTTATTTATAGAAGTGATCCTCCTACGATACAAAATTCATGATTTTAAATATGGAATATTCTTCCAAAATACAGACTGATGGAATACCCACCACAGCTATTTGACAGAGATTAGGAAAGTATTTGAAAACTCATACGAAGAAAACATTAGAACTAATGATATTCCAGATGAAGAATGCATACTGGCAAAATATAATTTTTGGCTTTTAACAAACATCTAAATTCCAAAAAAGCATTTGGTACCTAAAATGGTTTATCTGTGCAATTTCATTTTTGTAGAGTAATGGCCCTGTCTCACGGTGAGAGTCATCCCACGAGTGACCCCAAGTGAAAGAAAAAAAACAGACTCGTGGTTATGTACGAGATTTCAAGTTTATGATCAAGTGTTGAACCGAGTTCCCACGGGTATGTCATTGCTGCGATGTTCCAAGTTCCTCTCCCGATTTACCAAGTTCCTCTCCCGTTACTCTTGAGCCAACCGTGAATGAAGGTAAGTGTGTGAGGGTGTGAGAAGTCCATGCCGGGTGCCGGCCGCAGCCGCTGTTCTTTCACATCAGTTGCACATCAGATTGTTGGGAGACGGAGCTCAGGGTTCGCCTCCTGAGCTGCTTTGGTGCCCAGGCGTAAGTTGAGGTGGAGGGTGGTTGGGGGTGGGGGGTGATAGACAAGGCTCTTGGGTGCTGGGATCATTCTCTGCGGGATGGTCTTAGTGCGGGAGACATGTGTAGGAGAGGTGTGCTGACTGCAGGCAGACACTTTGGTAGTGATTGCCCACCAGTCTCAAAAGCCGCTGTGTCTCCCTGTCCCTATGATAGCAGGGGGCAATCAAGCAGCACAATAGCCCCCTCCCCCTTCACGCCAACACAAAGGGCAACGATCCCAAGGCTTTAGGGGCAGAAACAGCGGACAGGCGACAATCACCCCCCATAACGCGAGAGAGATCATGCACTATTGTAGGTCTTCTTTGCACATCGGTGTTTCTGTATTTCTCCATCTTATTGTTGGCCCTGACTGTCACCAGCCCCACCCCTACCCCTCTGCTTCCCGGCCATGTGTGTGACCCCTTCCCTCCCCTCTCCAGCTCCCCGCCCATTGCACCGGGCGCGGGGGCTTCGCACCGTCTTCATGTTGGCGACGATCCCAAGGCTTTGGACGGAAGGCAGAAGCAACAAGCTGGAGTAACAATGCGGGCCAGATAACATCTCTGGAGAAGGTGACGTTTTGGATAAGGGCTAGGCTTCTGAAGAAGGATCTCGACCCGAAAAGTCACCTATTCCTTCTCTCCAGAGTTGCTGCCTGACCCTCTGAGTTTCTCCAGCTTTTTTGTGTCTATCGTTGAATGGGTGACGTTTCGGGTCGAGACCCTTCTTCGGAATGAAAATAAAACTTGCCTCACGTGAAGCGGCTTGTAAATTAAAACACAAAATCAAGAAATATTAAAGGTCGACTCATTTATGTGCTGTATTCATTCTCCTGGCCTATTGCTGTCCTCCCTCGTCCACCGTGAGCGCTGGACAACTCACCGGGTGCAAACCTCCGCTGCATCCCGGGCGGAGGGCGATGATCACCGGACTGACCGGCAAGTAGAGGCGGCGGGTCGGCCAAGCCAGGCTCCCCGCCACCGGGATAGACACCAGCTACTGGAGTAAACTCAGCGGGATCTCTGGAGAAGTCTGAAGTAGGGTCTCGACCCGAAATCTCACCCATCCCATCTCTCCAGAGATGCTGCCTGTCCCTCGGAGTTACTCCAGCATTGTGTGTGTCTCTCTCCAGTGTAAACCAGCATCTGCAGTTCCTTCCCAATCCCACACTCTCGGCCCCGGGGGGTGGATGGAGCATCACACGTGGACACATCCCACCCACCACCCCAGACTTGCCCCTTCGGCAGGTCTTTAACCGCGTCCTCATGAGACAGAGTGACGAATACGAAGCCACGGGGCAGGCGCCTCAGTAATAAAGGACAAGTGGCAGATCATCGCAGAAAGGCCGAAGATAGACACAAAATGCTGGAGTAACTCGGCGGGACAGGCCGCATTTCTGGAGAGAAGGAATGGGTGGCGTTTCGGGTAAGTCTGAAGAAGGGTCTCGACTCCATTCCTTCTCTCCAGAGATGCTGCCTGGTCCGCTGAGTTACTCCAGCATTTTGTGTCTATCTTTGGTTCAGTCTTTACTCGAGCGAAAGAACAGATTATTAAAGTTCCCACGGTAGACTCACGAGTCACTAAGATAAACGCACGGGCCACTACGTTATTACAACGAGTTTAAATGTTTCCATTTTTAACTTGAACAGTTAATTTGACTCGTGGAAAAAATCAAACATGTTTGATTTTTTTCACGAGTTAACAAGTTTCCCGAGTACCTGCCGTTAGCGCCACGAGTCGATAAGTTGCTCGTGCGAGTTCCGACGTTCCCGCTACGTGATCACCACGAGTGAAAACTCGGGGTCACTCGTGGGCCAACTCGCACAGTGAGACAGGGGCTTAAGCCATTGGCAAAACACTTGCTTTGGAGTTCACAGTTGTTTACAGCTCCTTATAACGTATAAATATAACATGTTGTTCAAGTTAAATTACAATGTTTATAAACAGCAATTATAAAATGAACCCAGAAATTGTTGAGAACCTCTTTGTTTCTTTGACAAATTATGTGCATAAAATTGGAACATTCTTAGTTCATACCATTGTAAGCTACCCAAGTGGAATACGAGGTATTGTTTCGGTTTCCATTTGGCCTCACCTGTGCAGTGGAGAAAGCCAAGGACAGTCAGGGGTGCGGGTGGGGAATCAGGACAGACATGCAGGTAATGAAATAAATACATCTGAGAGTTCTATCAATGAGAACAACGGGAACACTGCTTTCCAGAATGAAGATTTTTCAGAAATCCGAGAGCAGAAAGCCTTATCTTCAGAACAGTTGCAGCAGAAGAAACTGAGATAAATGGAATGGCATGAGTGGGAGAGTGGGTATATTGTAATATTAGTGGCTATTTTGTCTCCCAAGGAGCAGACAGAGAGATTCAGAAAAAATAGTATAATTGTTTGATCTCGACCCGAAATGTAATCTGTCCATATTCGCCTGACCTACTGAGTTACTCCAGCACTTTTGTAGTATCAAAGTTACCCCAAGTAAACGAAGGACAAAGGTGGAAGATGATAGATAATAAATCTATCTGTAATGGCCACCTTAAACTTTCAATTGTCTCTCGCCATTCACATACTGAGCTGCCTGTTCTCAGCCTTCTCCACAACACAGTGTAGAAGAACACCACCACATATTATGCTTGGATCACCTCCAGTGCAATTGTATGAACTTTTTTTTTTCAATTTCAGGTCCTCTTTCTACCTTTATTCACATTTTGAATCTTGCCCCCAACACCCATAGAACAATTTATTCTATGTTATAACTGCAAGGTACGAAAATTTCGTTCAGGACTGAAAGGTCTGAATGACAATAAAGGATACTTTGACTTTGACACTGACTTGACTTTTAAAATAAACTGAATAAACTAAAACAACAGGACAAAAGAAAACAAAAAAAAAGACAAACGAACTGCAGGCGAGCCGCAGCTGCAGGGCGCACCGCCACTTCCGGAAAAACATTTTTTTTTAATGAAAGTAGTCAGGTTTAATATTTTGTTGCATATCCTTTGCATGCAATGACTGCTTGAAGTCTGCGATTCATGGACATCACCAGTTGCTGGGTGTCTTATCTGGTGATGCTCTGCCAGACCTGTATTGCAGCCATCTTTAGCTTATGCTTTTTTTGGAGGCTAGTCTTCAGTTTTCACTTCAATATATAAAAGGCATTCTCAGTTGGGTTCAGATCAAGTGATTGACTTGGCCACTCAAGAATTGACAATTTGTTAGCTTTGAAAAACTCCTTTGTTGCTTTAGTAGTATGTTTTAGATCATTGTCTTGCTGTAGAACGAACCGCGGCCAATGGGTTATGAGGCATTTGTTTGAACTTGAGCAGATGGGATGTGTCTACACATTTCAGAATTCATTACGCTACTACCATCAGCAGTTGTATCATCAATGAAGATAAGTGAGCCAGTACCTTCAGCAGCCATACATGCCCAGGCCATAACACCCCTGCCACCGTGTTTCATAGATGAGGTGGTATGCTCTGGATCTTGGGCAGTTCCTTCTCTCCCCCATACTTAGCTCTTGCCTTCACTCTGATACAAGTTAATCTTCGTCTCATCTGTCCATGAGACTTTTTTCCAGAACTGTGGTTGCTCTTTTAAGTACTTCTTGGCAAAATGTAACCTGGCCGTATTTTTACGGTTAACCAATTGTTTGCATCTTGTTGTGTAACCCCTGTATTTCTGTTCATGAAGTCTCCTGCAGACAGTGGTCATTGACAAATCCACACCTGACTCCTGAAGAGTGTTTCTGATCTGTTGGACAGGTGTTTGGGGATTTTTCTTTTGTTATAGAGAGAATTCTTCTGTCATTAGCTGTGGAGGTCTTCCTTGGCCTGCCAGTCCCTTTGCAATTAGTAATCTCACCAGTGGTCTCTTTCTTCTTAATAATGTTCCAAACAGTTGATTTTGGTAAGCCTAAGGTTTCGCTGATGTCTCTAAAACTTTAATTCTTGTTTCTCAGTCTCATAACGGCATCTTTGACTTTCATTGGCACAACTTTGGTCTTCATGTTGATAAACAGCAATAAAAGTTTCCAAAGGTGATTGAAAGACTGGTGCAAAGATTAGGTGCTGAGAGCTCTGTTATACCTGCATTAAGGAGGTAACTGAACACACCTGAGCAATTACAAACGCCTGTGAAATCATGTGTCCCAATCATTATGGTTGGAATGGGGGGACTACTATAATTTCTTCATGGCGAGTCCAAAATGTATAAAAATGGCCTTTATTAAAATCCGACAATGTGTACTTTAACCACATGTGATTTTTTTCTATTATAAATCTCAAATTGTGAAGTACAGAGGCAAATAAAAAAATGATGGGTCTTTGTCCCAAACATTATGGAGGGTACTGTAGTTTAATATGACACATCCATTTAAACATTAGAGTAAAAATAAAAACACCATAAACACGCAGGTATGTAACAGAATAAAGGTATGGTTTCTGCAAAAAAAAAGTTGATCAGAAAACAAAAGGAGTGTAATGATTAGATCGAATAAAGGTATGAAGGTCAAAACATTTGAGACAATGGAGAAATGGTGAAAAAGCCAAATGTTTTGCCTCAGCTTTCACAAAGGAGCAAGTAGGAGAAATGAAATGGCACAAGAGGAGTTAGCTGGCTTTACTCCAGGTAACTATTTAATTTTGAAAACCAAAGACGGAGCTCCAAATGTAAAAGGGCATCATCATTATGGCACAGATTGTAGAATGGCAAGGGAAGTCAGGGGAAATAACAACAATCTTTCAAAGAGTGTTCATGCAATTTATGCCAAAGAAGTGGAGAGTTACTAATGTAATACCTCTGTTCAAAGATAATTAAAAAAAATAAATCAGGTCAGCTGTCGACCTTCATCAATTTAACAATAACTAAATAACCAATAACAGAGGCCATATTGTTGGATAAAATTTTAACGTGGATAGATGGATAACGCACAACAATCAGAAACTGTATCGGCATTTTGTTTCAAATTATTTGAGAAAACAATGGAGCATACCGATAAATGAAATGCTATGGATGGATTCTCATAAAAAAAGCACTAGACTTTTTGAAAGTTGAAAAAACTCCAAAAAACAGCAGATGTCGACCCCATTGCAGGTTTGTTTTAAGAAAATGGTTTAAAAGCATTTCTTCTTCAAATATTACAGTCATGTCAAACATTAAATGGATTAAATGAAGCAAAGAGTAGGAATTAACGGGTCCTTTTCAGAATGGCCGGCAGTGGCTCGTGGGGTGCCACAAGGTTCAGCACTGGGACCCGTTATTTACAGCATATATATTTACGATTTAGACGAAGGAATTAAATATAACTTCTCCAAGTTTGCAGATGACACAAAGCTGGGTGGCAGTGTAAGCGGCGAGGAGGATACTATGAGACTGCAGAGTGACTTGGATAGATTGGGTGAGGGAGCAGATGCATGGCAATATAATGTGGATAAATGTGAGGTTATCCACTTTAATGGCAAGAACAGGAAGGCAGAGTATTATCTGAATGGTGTCAGATTAGGAAAAGGAGAGATGCAACAAGACCTGGGTGTCCTTGAATCTCAATCACTGAAAGTAAGCATGCAGGTACAGCAGCCAGTGAAGAAAGCAAATGGCATGTTGGCCTTCATAGAGAAAGGATTTGAGCATTGGAGCAAGGTGGTCATACTGCAGTGAGACCACATCTGGAGTATTGTATGCACTTTTGGTCTCCTAATTTGAGGAAGGACATTCTTGCTATTGAGGGAGTACAGCGAGGTTCACTAGATTAATTCCCTGGATGGCGGGACTGACATATGATGAAAGAATGGATTGGCTTGGCTTATATTCACTGGAATTTAGAGGATGAGAGGAGATCTTATAGAAACATACAACATTCTAATGAGATTGGACAAGCTAGATGCAGGAAAAAATGTTCCCCATGTTGGGGAGTCGAGAACCAGGGGTTACAGTTTGAGAATAAGGGGTAGGCTATTTAGGACTGAGATGAGGAAAAAGGTTTTCACCCAGAGAGTTGTGAATCTGTGGAATTCTCTGCCACAGCATTGGAGGCCAATTCACTGGATGTATTCAAGGGAGAGTTAGATATAGCTTCTTAAGGCTATTGGTATCAAGGGATATGGGGAGAAAGCAGGAACCGGGTACTGATTTTGGATGATCAGCCATGAATATATTGAGTAGCAGTGCTGGCTCGAAGGGCCGAATGGCCTATTCCTGCACCTATTTTCTTTGTTAATTCGCCTGTGGCCATAACATTACGAATGAGGATGTGATCCTGTTGGCTCTCCATTCAACGCTGAACCGCTGAGACAACAAAAACACGTCATGCTGTTATAAATGGGGATCATTGATTGCAGCTCCATGTTGAATACCATCATCCCCTCTAAAGTCAAAGTCAATTTTATTCGTCACATGCACATTACATGCAGTGAAATGAAACTTATCATCAAACTGAGAGAATTGGGTCTCCGCTGGTCCCTATGCAATTGGATTCTCAACAGCCTCATTGGCAGAGGTCAATAAATACAAATTGACAATAGCACTTCCTCCTCACTGACCATCAGTAAAGGGACACCGGATGGCTGCGTACTCAGCCAACTCTCTGTAGCCAGACATTGTCCCAACATAGTCTTTAAAGCAGCCAACAATATCACTGTGAACTTTCTCAGGTGTTCAGGAGAGAACATTCTGACTGGTTGCATCACGGCTTGGTTCAATAACTTAACACTCAAGAAGGAATGAGGCTGCAGGAAAGGGTGGACATAGCCCGGCATTGCCCTTCCCATCATCAAATGAATCTTCAGCAAATGCTGCCTCAAGAATATCAAAGACCGACAACATCATGGCCATGCTCTCGTCTCACCGCCACCATTAGGAAGGTGATGCAGTTCCTCCCGATTCGAGAACAGCTTCGTCCCATTACCCATTTTGAATCACACTGCACAACGCTAACCACATCCTTACCTCAGCAATGAACCAATACAGACCTTGTATAGGTTACACAATAGCTTGCACTATTACGCTCCGGTTACCTAATTAATAATGTACTATTACGCTCTGGTTAACTAATAATACATTGTGTTATATTTATTTATTTATTTAATTTATATTTGTTAATTGTATTGTTGCATTAATGATCCTGCAAAGCTATAGCAAGTAAAAACGTCACAGTTCTTTTCTCTGTGCAAATGACAAGTAGACACACTCGACTTGAATTATAAGCACATACATTTCTACCAATTAAAGTTATACTAATATCATTATTGGTTACTATTGAGTAATGCAAGCTAATGATGTAAAGATGCCTGATGTGGACCCATACACCTATCAAATAAACACACACAAAGTTCTGGAGAAACTCAGCGGGTTAGGCAGCATCTCCGGAGGACATGGATGGACGACATTTGGATATCCATGACCTACAGAGATGCTACCTGATCCACTGAGTTACTCAAGCACTGTTTTTTTTGGAAACCAGCACCTGCAGTTCCTTGTGGCTCCACCTAAGAAATAGGTGGCTCGTTTTAAATTAAAGAGTAATTACAAATCACAAATGCAATATTTGTGACAACCAAAGTTAATTAAAAATTCAGACAATAGAACTTCGTCATATGTTTGGATGTCAGGTTTATGGATTTTCCATAAATTATATTGTACTTCAATCAAAATTTTATAGTACACCTGCATTCAATTTTTCAGATGCCCCGAGTTTATTAGTTTTCCATCTGTAGATCTAGATCTAATGCACAGTCCAAATGCTTGTCAGTATGATGTGTTCTAGATAATCAAACTAAATATTATACATTAAAAATAATGCACAAAAAATTAAAACAGCGCTTATTTTAGTTTATTATTGTCACGGCTGAGGGAGTGAAAAGCTTTTCTTTGTGTGTTACCCAAAGACTGTACGTGAATCTGCAGAACTACAGAAATCTTCAATTTGTAGTAGATATCAGCTTGTTCTGTTGATAAATGTAAAATGTTTCATTTTGTAATTATTTGGCAGTGAACAGTTATGTAAGCAAGTGACCATAAATTAAAATTACATTTGAAAAGTACTTACAAGTCACACTCATACGGAGTGTATGGTAACAATCTTTACGATGTAAGGAAAGTTGAATTTGAAATTAAAGTCTCCAATTTCCTTTTTAATCTTAAATATGTAAAAACTTTCTTGATTAAGAAGCTTGCAAAATTAGTAGGTACACAAAAAGCTGGAGAAACTCAGCGGGTGCAGCAGCATCTAGATGCTGCTGCACCCGCTGAGTTTCTCCAGCTTTTTGTGTACCCTCGATTCTCCAGCATCTGCAGTTCCTTCTTTAAAACTTTGCAAAATTAGTATCTTGGATTATTTTTGAAATACTTTTTAAAATAAATGATTAAATATTAATAATTTGACACACAACCAAATGCAAAAAAACCAGTATACAAAATAAAGAAGAGCTGTAGAATGAAAACAAAATAAATCTCAATCTTCTATTGTTAAATTCTGCCAGATCACCAGTTAAGACTTGAGAGTATGGGTCAGCATTTAATGCAACAGTTGTACATGCACACAAACTGAAGGGGAGCTACACTTTCAGATAATTTGTTTATCAGCTGAGCCATTAAACTAAAACCTGAACTTGTCGATTAGCTGCATTTCAAAGGATTCCAAGGAACATTCTAAGCAGCAGCAGAATTCTTCCAACACTCTGGTTGATTTCACATCAGCATCAAAACTATCAATGTCATTCATCTGATCACTATTGGTTAGACTTTGTTTGTACAGAATGGCCATGTGTCATAAGCCATTTATTCAATAATAATTGATTGCACATGAAGATATGATGAGACATTTATTGTATAAATAAGTCTTTCTTCGTCTCCTTCACATAGTTTTGCGAGCCAAAATACTCCAGGTCTTGGCTAATGTTTATTTTATGTGGATGTGAGGCACACACAAGATACTCCAAGTGATGGTTCTGTCAAGTTCTCTTTCTCTTCTATTCCATTCCTCACAAAAATCCCAGCTTCCAATCTGATATATTTTATGGGGAACTATTTGGCATGACACTCTGTACCCTTCAGAGCTCCATGCTAGTGTCCCAACACACCGTTCCTGCTGCAGTTCGTTCATCTCCAACACATTCTGTAAGACTGCCGCAACAGATGTCACGGCAACACATTGTACAATAAAGTTACTGTCCAATAGTAGCTCTAATTTTGGTGCGTGTCCAACTCGCAATAAATATTTTTAAAACACTTCACTCAATCAGAGAAAACTTAGCTGCAAATTCCAGAGGACAGGAATAAATAAAGAGTGTAGACTGCAAATGATCTCAGTTATTGACTTGTCAGCTCACAAAAATCTGTGCAGAACTAACTTCAAAAGCGACGAGTGTCTCCAAAGTAGCTTGAATAATTTAATGCAATAAATTTTTATGTATTAAAATGTTACACAAAAATTCAACAGTAGGCTTGAGTTGTTTGAAACATTTTGCACATTCCAGCAAATGGAAGCAACTGGAATTCCTGCAACCCTAGTATACTTGCTCACAGGGGCTCAATTACACCAGAGAAGTAAGAGATTCCAAATACATCAACCCTGAAGCTCGGGTCCAAATTCCAATCAGAAGCTGCCGTCCAAAAGACTGAGAAACTATGCCAGATGTGGCACAAACTCAGTTGGACAAGAAAACAGATTGGAACTGCATGTTCCAAGAGCAGGACTGGGATTGCTGAAATCTACATTAGAAAACTGCAAGCCAATTTAACAATGACATAATGAGCAATGCTTGGGGGTGGGAATTGGTAGTGCTATAATTAAGAGACAGGACAGAAATCACAACTGAAGGATAAGTGATTAACTGAGTGTACAATTATTACAATTCAAACTGTTACTTATTATTTTAAAATAGAGTAATCATGATGTTCCCAGCCAAACTACAAATACTGACGATTGAGGCTATGGAAAGTCTGGGATGAAAATCTAACCAAACACAGCACCGAAACATTTTTGGGCCATTTTAAGCAATACCTTTCGCAGAATGGCAGACATCCCATTATGCAGAACAATTTTGCAGAACAGTTGACCATAAGGTGAAATGGATTGAGACCAACTACAAAAATATACTTGTCTGTGTTTTCTGAAACTTGTGCATGGTAGATTTCTTGAGAGAGGGAGGAAAGTGAACACAAACTTGAGATCTGTGCCATAAAATAGATTTGTAGATGACTGAAGAGCATATTTACATTGCAATGACAGCTACTTCTAGCTTCAGTTTTGTTAACATTAGTTTTCATTTATTTAAAAAAAGTCACCAAACATGAAGATCACTTTAGAATTCAATACAACCCTGATGAAAATGCCAGTTTTTGCCAAATTTATTAGAGCCGACAAATTCAGGAGTAAAATATTTCCAAAGTAGAAATGTATGTATCGGCACATTAAAATTAAAAAAAGTTAAATTAATCATAGAGTTCATTCATAATGACTCTGTATAATGCAAATACATGTTTTAAAGATTATTAAAAAACTTTGCTGCTATGATAACAGATTCTACATTGGTTTGCATTTTTTTTGTTCAAGGCATTGACACACATAAACGTCAACAAAGACTCAAGTGCCAATCTCCAAGAAATATTTGGACTCAATGCAAATAACTTTTGATCGTTATACACATACCACAAGTGCAGATAGGTTTAACTCAATTGCAAATTCATGGATCCAAAAACCATGACCGATGATGCCTCCTCTCCTTGTTGGTGATGCCATTTGCTAAATTCTACAATTGTGGCTCTTACCAAACAAACCGTTAATCCAGAAAATCTATCTAATGATGGATAAACACCAATGGAAGCAAACCTAAGAAGGTTCTTGTTGCTTTTCAAAAGAAGCATTCAACAAGATTCACTCAAATATTCCCCATAGCACGACATAATTACTTATTTTTAATTAGTCTGCGCATGAGTGCCACCATTGAGTCTATGGAAGAACAACTGCATTAAATTTAAAAAATATGAAAAAATATAAAACAGATAAACGCAGCTTTGGATTATATTTCAATAAAAAAAAAATATAAAAATGATAATGAGCGCAGACAAGCTGCTACATGTCGTCATGATACAGTACCAATAGCAATGGTCTAGCATTTTGGGAATATTCATGTCTGCATGCTTTCAATAAAAATGGGAAGGAAAAAACAAGTTGGATGGTAATACTCAATTATACCTTTGATTTCAGGTGACATTTGAAAATCCATAGAGAATCTATTTAGTACAAAATTAAAAACAGGCAACTATATTATAGAGTACCATTTTATGGAAGGGAAAAACAGGATAACTTTTGCATGCAAACAGAAAAAACATTTAATAGAAACATGCTTCAGTTATTAGCATATTAGACATAAAAAGTAGCAGTGCTACTTTAAAGGATGAAAGGATACTAGGATTCAAAGCAGCAAAATCATTATGTTAGATGGGATGCATTTTTGGAAACAAAAAATGAATTCAAGAGAAATTAAAAGATGGAAATTGCACCAGTCAAAGGCACTTAAGGTGGCACTAGAGGGACAGAGCTTTGGAAATATTGCACAATTCCTCACAACTGTCAGCTGCACTTCCAGTCAACCATTTGATGGGTTGCTTTTAATGAGATCAACCCAGCGCAAATATAATTGAAACCCAATCGGTAAAATGGGGTTTAAATGAAAGTTATATAGATGTATTAAAAACAAATCATGGGGGACAAATATGATTGAGATATTTGAGAGTTAGAGGGGTGCCTTATTTGTGCATTTTCATATGAGCCATTTCACAAAATATAGAATTTAATTGATAGTAAAATTGATAGATTTAAAGGGTGATGGCAGAGAAGATACAATTTCAATTCAGGGTTTAAAAGTAGTGTGCAATGGTGAATTGGGATCACTTCCATGTTTGATATGTATTAATGACCTGAGGGTGGATGTAACCCCAGAGTTTAAAGATGACATGAAATTTCAAAACACTGTTCACAGCAAAATTAATATAAGATGCAAGAAGATCAGAATTAAACTGTTTAAATTATGGGAGCATTTGAAATTTAATGCTGAGAATTCCAGAGATTTGTAATAGTAGGAAAAATGGGTAATATGAACAAGTTTAGAGATACAGCATGGAAACATGCCCTTCAGCCCATCATGTCATTAATCACTCATTCACATGAGTTCTATGTTATCCCACTTTCTCATCCTTTGCACACACGTGAGAGGCAGAGCGCCACTGTGCCACTCCTGCTCAATGGTGCATTTTCAAAGGACTGCATCGGGCATACTTACATAAATCTGTCTTACACTGCCTATTCTTACCCCGATTATTTTGTGCCCTTAATATATTTACAAAACACCCTGGATTTACCTTAATGCTTTCTGCCAGTGATATTTTGCAACCCTCTTTGCCTTCTAAATTTCCATTTTATGCACGACCTTACACAATTTCTCATGATGGGCCTCTCCACTCTTTCATTTGCTATACCTGCCATATGGTTCATTTTCATGGGATATCTAACCCTTGATATCCCTCAACATTTAGCATTGCCTGTACTTGTCACCCTTGACTCAAGCCCCTGCAGCAATATGTTAAGCCTGAGCTCCACTTATTTTTGGTTTGAATACATCCCACTATGCAGATACAGACTTACCTACAAGTGATGCTCCAAGTTTACCCTTGCCAGGTTTAATTTTAATTAAAGTAGATTCCCCCAATTTAAGAACATTATTCCTAAACTGCCTGATGAATAATCAACAGTAGATTGGGAAAGGATTTCATGCTTCAGCTGAAAAGAGCTGGCCACAGCTTTTTAATCACCCTTGTTATTGTCATGGAAGTGAGATATTCAAGTACTGGAACAGAAACAAAGAAGATTTATTGATGCTGCTGATATTGCCAGAGTGGGAAAAGAACCACACTTCTGTCCGGAGAACTAGGCAAAGGTTCAAGTTGACAAAAGGTTAATTTAGAAGGCTGGTTATTTAATTATTTCTCACTGGATGAAGGTTGTAAAACCTGTGTGAAGATAAAGGAGCAATCCTAGTTTCATAGTTTGATTCTAAGTGTTAGAAACAGCTGGCTGGCACTGGAAGAGGAGACAATTTAACCAAAGTCTTTAATCAATTTAACCCTGTTTTGAGAAGCTGCAATTCGGATTATATAACACCAAATAAAAGGTCTATACCGCCGTCTTTTGATCATACACATAGTTTTGATATACGTGTTTCCATCACAAAATTGGATATAATGTGAGTGAAGATTTGGGTAAAATTTGCATTGGCTATAACGCAATATAATTCAGGAACTAGTGAACAGTTAAAAAATTATTTGTAAATTGACAAGCAGAAAAAATAACGCAGTCGTGGATTTTAACAGTGCAAGGGGCAAAAGCCCTGTTTTCATGTAACTTTGCCACAGTAAGCAGACACCATATTCTCTCAATGACACAGTCGCTGCTTGAATCGTGGGAAGCTATGGAAATGGACAAGCACTTGCATCTATTGACATGTGCAACTATTCTGCATTAAAAAAAATGTAACACACCGCTTTCAGAATTTTTAGCTTGCGGTGATAGAAACATATTAAATAGGTGCAGGAGTAGGCCATTCGGACCTTCGAGCCAGCACTGCCGCCATTCAATATTGAATTGAATTTATTTATTTGTCATTCAAAAACAAATTTGAACAAAATTTTGTTTCCATATAGTCATAACAAAAATAAAAAGCAACAACTCACAATTACATAAATTTAACATAAACATCCATCACAGTGACACTGCTCCAGGCACCTCCTCACTGTGATGGAAGGTAAAAAATGTTTTATCTCTTCTTTGCTTCTCCCGCAGTCAGGCAGTCAAACTGCTGCGTCGAGGCGATCAAGGCTCCCGATATAGCCCCTGCCAGGCAATGGAAGGTCCTGCGAATGGGCCTATTCAAGCCTTGCGCTTTGGGGCGGACGAAGCTGCTGTTGCTGGAGCTTCCGAAAAATCCGTCGCCAACCAGGGACCTGTGAGCTCCCGATGTTACAGACCACAGGGCCTGTAGCCGAAGCCTCAGAAAGTCGAGTAACAGCGGCAATCACAGCGCCACCACAGCCTCCGAAAGTCAGCCAGCTCCACCCACAGGCTCTGCGACCGGAGCCCTCAAGGTCGATTCCAGTTTGAGGCCGCCAGCTCCTCGATGTTAGGCCGCAGCGCGAACGGAGATACAACATGGAAAAAGTTGCATCTCCGTTGAAGAAAGATTTAAAAAAATATTCTCTCACCGCCCCCCCCATCTATAATACGCATTTAAAAATAGACTATAACATTAACAATAAGACAAAGAAGGAAGAAAGACAGACAGACTGCAGGCGAGCTGGAGCTGCATAAGCAGTGCCTCAAACACCACTATCATATCTTCTGGTAAATCCCCCAAATCGCTACATCTTTTCTGTAATACTCCAAATGTGACATAATTGAACGTGACATAATACTCCCAAATGTGACATAATCAAAACATAACTAAAATCAGACATGATTTTGACATGCAATACTCCAAATGTGACATAAACATAACTAAAATCAGAACACCATTCATGCTTTCTCACCATATCTCTTGATTCCATTAGCCCTTAGAACTCTCTTTTGAATACATCCAGTGAATTGGCCTCCACTGCCTTCTGTGGCAGGGAATTCTGCAGATTCACAACACTGGGTGAAAACATTTTTCCCTCATCTCAGTTCTTAATGGCCTACCCCTTATTCTTAAACTGTGACCCCTGGTTCTGGACTCCCCCAGGAAAATGTTTTGTACATCTTGCCTGCCCAATTCTTTAAGAATTGTATATGTTTCCCTTCTGATCCTTCTAAAGAATCTGCAGAATTCCGGAAGTGGCGGCGCTGCGTGGCAGCTGCGGCTCACCTGCAGTCCGTCTGTTTTTTTCTTTTTTTTCGTCTTTTTGTGTCTGTTTTAGTTAGAATTTTGGTTTATTAGGCTGTGTTTGTGTGTGGGGGGGGGGGGGGGGGGGGGGGGGGGGAGGGTGGGAGAAACAAGGTTTTAGTCTCTCCCTTCGGGGGGATGCGACCTTTTCTTGTCGTGTCCCCCGTCACCGTCTCCGTCTGTGCTGAGGCCTAATGGCGGAGCTGGTGGCCTCGGAGCTGTGGCGAGCGTTCAGAGCTCCAGTGTTCCAGCGGCGGCGGCGGCGGCCCGGCTTCGGGGCTTCGGCGCTCCAGCAGTTGCTCCAGCGGTGCTCCAGCAGCGGCCCGGCTTCGGCGCTCCGGCGGCTCTCCAGCGGTGCTCCAGCAGCGGCCCGGCTTCGGGGCTCCAGCGGCTCTCCAGCGGTGCTCCAGCAGCGGCCCGGCTTCGGAGCTCCGGCGGCTCCAGCAGTTGCTCCAGCGGGTGCTCCAGCAGCGGCCCGGCTTCGGCGCTCCAGCGGCTCTCCAGCGGTGCTCCAGCAGCGGCCCGGCTTCGGAGCTCCGGCGGCTCCAGCAGTTGCTCCAGCGGCGGCCCGGCCTCGGGGCTTCGGCGCTCCAGCGGCTCTCCAGCGGCGCTCCAGCAGCGGCCCGGCTGCGGCGCTCCAGCGGCTCTCCAGCGGTGCTCCAGCGGCGGCCCGGCTTCAGAGCTCCGGCGGCTCCAGCGTTCCCGTGGTCGAACCTGATTGGGAACCGCGGGCCTAGTGGACGATGACATCGAAGGCCTGGATTGCCTCAGTACAGAGGGGGAACAAGTAGGGGAAAAAGACAAAGACTTTAAGACTTTTGCCTTCCACCACAGTGAGGAGGTGCCTGGTGAACTCACTGTGGTGGATGTTAAATATGTGTTTATTGTGTGTTTTGTTTTAATTTATTACATGTTATGACTGCAAGGTAACAAATTTCGTTCAGACCGAAAGGTCTGAATGACAATAAAGGAATCTGAATCTGAATCTGAATCTGAATCTAAATTCCAGTGAACATTAGCCCAGTCGATCCATTCTTTCATCATATGTCAGTCCCGCCATCCCGGGAATTAAATGATGAAAGTAAACATGCCTTCACTGGTCGGGGCATTGAGTGTAAGAATTAGTAAGTCATCATGCAGCTCTGTAAGAGTTTGATTTTGTCACATTTGGAGTATTGCATGTACTTCTGTTGGAATGATGTAGAGATTTTGGCGATTTACCAGAAGATATGATAGTTGTGATTGAGGCTTTTAGAAAGCATGGAATGAAAAGAAATGAAAGCACCTTGCTTCTTAAATATGCACCAGGAGTTGTTTCACCACTCTTGGACATAAAGGCTTGCACTTTCATACATGTTACAATCTGGTATTTATAACCATGGAAATAAACTAAATATATTTAACCCAATAATGCCTCTAACAATTTTTATATAATATTTTACCAGAACGATTATGTTGTGCTTGCTTGCTTTTATTCAAAATTATATCGAAGGTTCTCTCCTCTTACATTTCATTCCCATTGCAGCAACGACCAACATTTCATGAGCCGTCGTAATTGCACATTGCACCTGGATGCCAAACCCACATTTCATGCACCAGGAAATTCTGCCCCACTTCCTTTGCACTGTAACCTTTTGTAGTCTCACTACTTAATGATTTACTTTTCAATCTTCCTTTGAGATGACCTCCTATTTTCCAGCAAATTAGTCAATTTGTCAACTTTCTGTCCACAAACCTTTGCCACTGATATCCTTTTGTCGTTTCTTTGTACCCTCCTCGCAAACCCACTTACTTTGCAAACAAGAGTAAATTAGTGGACAATACTCTCAGCTTCTTCACCCAGTGGCGACCACAGTGGTGCAGCGGTAGAGCTGCTGTCTTACAGCACCGGAGAACCGGGTTTGATCTTGACCACGGGTGCTGTCTGTACGGGGTTTGTACGTTCTTCACGTGACCGCGTGGGTTTCTCCAAGATCTTCGGTTTCCTCCCACACTTCAAAGACGTACAGGTATGGAGGTTCATTATATAGCGTTACAGCAAGAGAGAAAATACAGATAAGGTGTAAGGCCTCAACAAGGTGGAATGATAGACTGAGGAACTGTTCCAGAGTCCGACAGCAGAAGCTGCTTTGAAGTAACAACAAGCTTCACAATTTGGGCTTGCCTTCACTCCTTGGTTCATACCCTGATTCTGACTGCCCATAACAGAGAGGGTGGTGATATGAAATAAGATGCCAGAGGAAGTAGTTGAGGTAGACACAATAAAATTTTAAAGATATTTGGACAGATACGTCGATACGAATGGTATGAATGATATGAAAATACGATAGAGAGGTGTGGCCAAACACAGGCAAATAGAACAAGGGCATCTTGGTCAGCATATTCAAGTCGGGCCGTAGGATCTGTCTCCGTGCTCTATGGCTTTATGACTATGTATTAAATTTGTGACAATAATTCAGCATGTACCCTCTTATTATTAGCAATCATAAGAACTTATTTCAATTCAATGGGCACATCCTATTCATGGTCAAATATGGCACCTTGGCATTATATTTATTTCATTTTTCAAAAATAGAAAAGAGGAAAAATTTTGTACGTCGGATTTCCTCGCAATCTCCTTTATTACTACCACCATCTAGTGCACATAATGACAATTACAGCTCAGGTCATCTTTATTCAGTTTCAGTTTAAATTAAAAGCACACAAGCTTCAAATGTTCCATAACACTGATTCTTGCCACTAAAGCCCTGATACATAAAGTTAAAGAAATCTTAAGTCTAGTTGCTTTTAATTTACCATTTTAACTCCCAAATATATTAGAGTCCTAAAACCCATGCAGATTTTTTTGGACTATCACCTTTTCCAGTGAACTGCATCACCCAACTTCAAAAAGTTCAATGTTACTATTAACTTAACTTCTCACAATTTTATTGCTTATGACAACACTATTTGCTACATTCCAACACTGAAAGACGCACTGCCGATGATTCCAGTTGGACCCAAACATGCAGAAAACTTTGTCCCTATCAGGCCAGCTGAAGTCAGACCAGAAAATATATACAAACTTAATTGGATTTAGTATCTAAAATGTGGATTGCACAATCATTCAGATTATCTGAAAAAATAACTCAGCGGGTCAGGCAGCAACTCTGAGAACATGGATAGGCGACATTTCGAGTTGGGGCTCTTCTTCAGGCGTTCAAGCTGTCTAGCGTAGCTTGAGCAAGCAATGATGAGAAAATGGTAAATGGGGGGAAAAGACAAGAAAAAGGGCTTCCAGGCCCCATTTTCCAGTCTGCATTCTTCTTCCAGGTTCCCACTTCAGTCTCAAGTGCACAAAACCCGCATAGAAAGTAAGTGCAGGAGTATGCCATTTGGCCCTTCGAGCCAGCACTGCCGTTCAATATGATCATGGCTGATTTTTTTGACATTCCTCATCTCAGTCCTAAATGGCCTACCCCTTATTCTTAAACTGTGACCCCTGGCTCTGGACTACCCCAACATCGGGAACATTTTTCCTGCATCTAGTTTGTCCAATCGCTTAAGAATTTTATATGTTTCTATAAGATCCCCTGTCATCCCTCTAAATTCCAGTGAATACAAGCCAGTCAATCCATTCTTTCATCATATGTCAGTCTCGCCATCCCAAGAATTAACCTGGTGAACCTACGTTGCACTCCTTCCATAGCAAAATTGCCCTTCCTCAATTTAGGAGACCAAAACTGCATACAATTCCCCTGGTGTGGTCTCACCAGGGCCCTGTACAACTGCAGTTAGACCTCTTTGCTCCTTCTCAAATCCTTTCGCTATGAAAGCGTTTTCTTGTCTTTTCCCCCCATTTACCATTTGCTTTTTCACTGCCTGTTGTACCTGCATGCTTACTTTCAATGACTGATATACAAGGACACCCAGGTCTCGTTGCACCTTCCGTTTTCCTAAACTGACACCATTCAGATAATAATCTGCCTTCCTGTTTCTTGTTATCAAAATGGATAACCTCACATTTATCCACATTTTTCTGCATCTGCCATGCATCTGTCCACTCACCCAACCTATGCAAGTCACCGTGCAGCCTCATAACGTCTTCCTCGCAGCTCATACTGCCACCCAACTTTGTGTCATCTGCACACTTGGAGATGTTACATTTAATTCTTTTGTCAAAATTGTTAATATATTTAGATTGTAAATAACTGGGGTCGCAGCACTGTGCCTTGTGACACCCCACTTCTCACAAGCAAACAGGAGCAGGCCAACTGACTGCTCACATCAACCTGCCATTCAAGGTGCACATGGTGGATCTTTTCCAATCTTCAACTGTTCCCCATTTCTATAGCTATCAATTTTAATTTCACCAATTTATCCATCTGCACTTTAAATACTTCCAATGACTAGGCCTCTGCAACTCGCAGGGGGCCAAAATTCCAGGATTCACTATCCTCCGCGAAAAGGACATTTATGCACTTCCTTTATCTTGAAACAATGCAACCTCATTCAAAATGCTCCCATAAGTGAGAATATCCCATGTTCCGCCTCGTAACTCCTCTTTGGGATCACACATATTTCAATAAGGACACCTCTCATTCTTTGAGCCTCCAAAGGAAAATACTGGTTAGCCTTTCTTCATAATCTTCGCATCCCAGAAAATTAATTAGTTACGCGAAGGTAGACAAAGAGAAACTCAGCGGGTGCAGCAGCATCTATGGAGCAAAGGAAATAAGCAACGTTTCGGCCCGAAACCCTTCTTCAGACTGATGTAGGGTTGGGGGGGGGGGAGGGAAAGAGGAAAGGAGAAAGGAAGAGGAGGAGCCCGAAGGCTGAGGGAGAGCTGAGAAGGGAGGAGACAGCAAGGGCTACCTGAAATTGGAGGTCGATGTCTATGCCGCTAGGGTGCAAACTGCCCAAGCGGAATAGGAGGTGCTGCTCCTCCAATTTCCGGTGGTGCTCGCTCTGGCCATGGAGGAGGCCCAGGACAGAAAGGTCGGATTCAGAATGGGAGGGGGAGTTGAAATGCTGAGCCACAGGGAGACCAGGTTAGTTAATGTGGACCGAGCGGAGGTGCTCGGCGAAACGATCACCAAGCCTACGATTGATCTCAGGCACATGCCGTCAGGGTAGGCACTGCCTACCCCGACTAAAATTATAACATAGTAATTACTAAATATAAATAGTAAAGGCATGGGAGAATTATGCCTATGTAAGAGACCGATCTCATTTGCAGCGCTTGTAACACGGGAAGGTCATGTGCAGTCAGCGCTGCCTGAAGCCGTCAGTTTCAATCGGGGACGAAGGCAGCTGAAATTCTGCCTTTGCAGCACTGCGCATACGCATCAGTCTACAGCGCATGCGCAGTGCAAGTTTCTTGGCGGGGTTTTCAAATATGGTTTGTCGTGTACCAATGATGTGGTAAGTACATTTCTTGGTGATGTTTTTAAATACTGTATTTCCCGGGGTGTGGGGGTGTGGGGAGAACTTCTTTCCAAGCGTTTGGGGAGTCTGGCCCGGGGTAAAGTTACGGGGAGGGCACGAATGTTATGAAGGAGAGGATTGGGATAATGCGACTTGCGACGCTCCTTGCATGGAGGTGTGGAATGCCGCGGCATTGAGGCTGGGGGGGGGGGGGGGTTGAGAGAAGTAGCTCGGGTGGCTGTGCGGCCGCTGGGCTGGACAGCGGAACCAGCCACCACCTTAGCTCCTTCTGCCGGTCCCCGGTCCCGCTCACCTCTCACCTCTGGCAGCTCTCCGTCTAAAAACTTCTCTCTTGCCGCTCGCTGGCCTCACTCATGTCCTTAAATTCCGACAGCGTGATTGAGGTTACTCGGCTGTGGGAATTTAAGGATTTGCAGGAAGCCACTGACATGAGCGAAGTCGGCGAACGGCAGGCGACAGGTGTTCCGACGGAGAGCACTGCCAAAGGTGAGCGGGCCGGCAGAAGGCACTGAAGTGGCGGCCAGTTCTGCTGTCAGATCCCGGTGGCCGCTTGCAGCTCCCCAAGCTGCTTCTATCCCCAGCTACAGTGCGTGGCTTTGCGCCCGGAGAGCTGCGGTAGCAGTGAGTGAGTGAGTTACTGGCAGTATCCCCGACACCCTCCTTCTCAACACTCGTGCCCTCCCCACAACTTTACCCCTGGCACAGACTCTCCACACGCTGTGAAATGTACTGTTCCCCCAATTGGTCCCTTGCACAAGTGTTGTCATTCAATAAGATGACAACTGATTCAACTATTCCCTGTACTCCCGTTTTTCCCACCATCTCTCCATCTGCCATCACCCTTCACCCCCCCCCCCCCCCCCCCCCCCCCCCCCACCCCCCACCCATTCAGTAATTCAGGATAAAGGAGACTAGGAAACCTTGGGAAAATTGAATTGTCACTGTTTTATTTATTTATTTTTTTAACGGAGAGAACAATCTGTGCATGCAAGGTTTAATTTTTTTTAAGCCGACTGAGTGCCTACGCTGAGTAATTACTCACGGCACATGCCCGATTGGTCTCATCGATGTAGATCAGCTGACATCTAGAGCAGTGGATGCAGACAGGGGGGGAGATGGGAAGATGTCATGCAACGCCATGGTCTTCACCGAAACATGGCTCACCGACAACATCCCGGACAACGCCATCGAGCTGGAGGGGCGCACTTTCTTCAGGGCCGATAGAACAGCGGAGGACTCAGGTAAGACCAAGGGCGGCGGACTGTGCATTTATGTGAATAACTCATGGTGTACAGACGCTGTCAGGATTGGTAGTCACTGCTCTGCTGACCTGGAATACCTGATGATAAAGTGCAGGCCCTTCTATCTGCCCAGGGAATTCACATCGACTGTTATCACTGCAGTCTATGTACCCCCAGACGCTAATGCCAGGCTAGCAATGGAGGAGCTGCAAGCTGCTATCAGCAGACAACTAACTGCACACCCAGAGGGGGCCTTTATTGCTGCAGGTGATTTCAACCACTCTAACCTTAAAACTGTACTCCCCAGATTCCACCAACATGTCTCCTGCCCAACCAGAGGAAACAAGACTCTGGACCTAGTATTTCACCAACATTGCTGAAGCATAACAAAGCCCTCCCCCTCCCCCACCTGGGACAGTCTGACCACCTCTCTCTGTTCCTGCTCCCCAAATACACACCTCTGATCAGACGTGTTGAAACCTTCCGTGAGGACAGTGAAGGTCTGGCCTGAGGGGGCTGCCTCTGTCTTACAGGAACAGTTTCAGCAAAACAGACTGGAGTCTGTTTGCCACCCAGGCCACCTTCAACTCCCAAGTGGACATCAACTCATACACCTCAACCGTTCTGGACTACATAAAATTCTGCACGGACAACGTCACTACCCACAAAGTAATAAGGACCTTCCCTAACCAGAAGCCGTGGATGAGCAGGGAGGTCAGACTCCTGCTGAAGGCTCGCGACGCCGCTTTTAAATCTGGCGATGCTGAGGGTTACAGCTCATCCAGGGCCAATCTGAAAAAGGGAATTAGGAATGCTAAACTTAATCACAAACGGCGGATCGAGGAGCATTTCCGAAATAACTCTGACCCCAGGCGCATGTGGCAAGGAATCAAATCCATTGCCGATTACCATAAAGTTAACACTCCCCCCCCAGACAATGCCTCCCTTCCTGACGAGCTAAACTATTTCTACGCCCGCTTCGACCGGGACAACAAAACTCCTGCCATCAAAGTTGCTCCACCCCCGCATGAACAACCCCTCAGTCTCTCCACCTCTGCTGTACAAGATGCACTGAGCAAGGTGAATGAGCACAAAGCTGCCGCCCTGATGGCATCCCCGGGCGGGTGCTCAGGGCATGTGCTGGACAACTATCCCTGGTCCTCACTGACATTTTCAATCTGTCACTGGCCCAGGGTGTCGTCCCCACTTGCCTCAAGACATCTACCATTGTGCCCAGTGCCCAAATACAATCAGCGACAGGGAGTCTCAATGATTTCCGGCCAGTGGCACTCACCCCTGTCATCGCCAAGTGCTTCGAGCGGCTGACCTTGGCTCATCTCAAAGCCAGCCTCCCCCCCACACTGGACCCCCCATCAGTTTGCCTACCGGACCAATAGGTCAACAGAAGACACCATATCGGCGGCCCTACACTCTGACCCACCTGGACCTATATCAGGCTGCTGTTCATCGACTTCAGTTCCGCCTTTAACACTGTCATACCCGCTAGCTTGATCACCAAACTCAGCGGTCTTGGCATCTCCACTTCCCTCTGCAATTGGACACTGGATTTCCTCACTAACAGACCCCAGTCTGTTAGGATCAACAACCTCACCTCCTCCACTATAACACTGAACACTGGCGTGCCACAGGGCTGTGTGCTCAGTCCTCTCCTCTACTCTCTCTTCACCCATGACTGCATCCCTAAGTTTAGCTCCAACGCCATCATAAAATTTTGCCGACGACACCACCGGTGGTAGGACTGATCAGCGATAACGACGAGTCAGCCTACAGGGAGGAGGAGGTTCCAGCACCTGACAACTGGTGTGCCAATAACAACCTCGTCCTCAACTCCCAAAAGGCGAAGGAGATCATTGTCGACTTCAGGAAGAACAGAGGGGGCAGACACACCCCATCCATATAAACGGGACTGAGGTGGAGCGGGTCTCCAACTACAAATTCCTTGGGGTACACATCTCGGTGGATCTGTCCTGGTCCCTCAACACCTCCAAGCTGGTCAAAAAGGCGCAGCAGCGCCTTTACTTCCTGAGGAGGCTCAAAAAAGCCCACCTGTCCCCCCAGATCCTGACCAACTTCTACCGCTGTACCATCGAAAGCATCCTGACCACCTGCTTTATGGTATGGTACAGCAGTTGCACCGTAGCAGACAGGAAGGCACTACAACGGGTGGTGAAAACGGCCCAGCACATCATCGGTGCCCCGCTCCCTGCTTTGGATGCCCTCCACGAAAACGGTGTCTGAGACGGGCTGGGAAGATCATCAAGGACCCCTCCCACCCTAACCATGGACTGTTTGCCCTCCTACCATCGGGGTGGAGGCGGTACAGGAGCCTCAGGTCCCGCACCAAGCAGGATGAGGAGTAGCTTCTACAATAACACCATCGCACTGCTGAACTCGGAGTCCCGCCGATAGATTCCCACATCTGTATTTATTTATCTTGTATTTATCTAAAAACATTGCTATCACTACGTACTGACACTAAACTGCCATTTCGTTGTACCCATACTTGTATCTTGTGCAATGACATTAAATTTGAATTGAATTGAATGTGGCGAGTGGTGGGGTCACGTTGGAGGTGGCGAAATGACGGAGGACTATTTGTTGTATGTGAAGGCCTGTGGGGTGAAAGGTGAGGACTAGGGGGACTCTGCCCTTGTTACGAGTGGGGGGGGGGGGATGTAGCAGTGTTCGGGTATTTTGAAGACCTGGTAAGAGCCTCATCATAGTAAGGATGTGGGAACCCCTGTTCCCTGAAGAATGAGGACATTTCCGATGCCCTGGTGTGAAACACCTCATCCTGGGAGCAGATGCGGCGAAGACAGAGGAATTGGGAGTAGGGGATGGAGTCCTTACAGGAAGCAGGGTGGGAAGAAGTGTAGTCTAGATAAGCCATGGCAGTCAGTGGGTTTATAGTGGATGTCGGTCACTATCTCCATCACCTGCGATGGAGATAGTGAGGTCATGAAATGGTAGGGAAGTGTCGGAAATGGTCCAGGTATTTTTGAGTGCCGGATAGAAATTAGTGGTGAAAAGACAAAGTCAGTCAATTATGTGTGGGTGCAGGAGGTAGCACCAAAGTAATCGTCGATGTAGCGGAGGTAGACGTCGGGAATGGGGCCCTGGCATGCCTCGACCAAGGATTGTTCGACAAACCCTACAAAGAGGCAGGCATAGCTGGGGTCCATGCGCGTGCCATAGCTAGGCCTTGTATTTGGAGGGGAAACGGAGGAGTCAAATGAGAAGTTATTAAGGGTAAGGACCAGCTCTGCTAGGCGGAGGAGAGTATCTGTAGATGGGGATTGGTTGGTTCTCCGGTCGAGGAAGAACCGGAGGGCTTTGAGACCCTCCTGGTGGGGGATGGAGAGTGTAGAGTGAGTGACTGGACATCCATGGTGAAGATGAGGGGATGGCGGCTTGAGAATAGAATGCCCGGAGACGACGGAGAGTGTCTGAGGTGTCTTGAACAAGGTAGGAGGGATTTAACCGGGGAGGATAGGATGGAGTCAAGGTATGTGGAAATAAGTTCGGTAGGGCACGAACAGGCAGAGACAATAGGTCTACCAGGACAGTCGGGTTTGTGGATTTTGGGAAGAAGGTAAAATCGGGCCGTGCGGGGCTGGGGAATGTTGAAGTTGGAGGCTCGGAGGGGAAAAGAGGCGGAGTGGATGAAGTCAGTGATGGTGCTAGAGATAGTGGCCTGGTGCTCGGTCTGTGGGTCATGGTCCAGGGGTAAGTAGGAGGAGGTGTCCGAGAGTTGGCGCGTGGCTTCAGCTTTGTAGACATCGACGCGACAGACACCTCGCTTGTCGGCGGGTGTCTGTGGGGTCATGGTCCAGGGGTAAGTAGGAGGAGGTGTCGCGGGTTTGAGTTGACGAGAATTAGTTATAGTTAGGCCACGTCCAATATACTTTAAAGGGGAAAAATAATGCAAATGACCCCACCAAGACCCTTTACAAACAGAGCACAGAACAGTACAACACAGAACCATACCCTTCAGCCCACAATGTCCATACTGGATATGTTTAAACCAATTTGCTGCCTGCCTGAAGTGATCCATATCATTCACCCCTTCACTTTTTCTACATTCTGTTACGTTACCAGCCTTACTTTAAAATGGATTCCATTTTTTTTATTATCGATCTACACACAATTACTCCAGAATGAAGAAGCGAAAACAGGTGTTTTTTTGTTTGCAAAGTAATAAAAAAACCTGAAATATTACATTTACATAAGTATTCAGACCCTTTGCTATGACACTCAAAATAGAACTTAGGTTCATCCTGTTTCCATTGATTTATCCTTGAGATGTTACTACAACTTGATTGGAGTCCACCAGTGGTAATTAAATTGATTGTACATGATTTGGAAAAGGCACACACCTGTCTATATAAGGTCCCACAGTTGGACAGTGCATGTCAGAGCAAAAAAACCAAGCCATGAAGATGAAGAGGGAATTGTCCGTTGATCTCCAATACAGGATTGTGTCGAGAACACAGATCGGGGAAAGGAATAAAACAGTTTTTGCAGCATTGTGGTCCTGAAGAGCACAACAATGGCCTCACTTCATTCTTAAATGGAAGAACTTCGGAACCACCAGGACTTTTCAAAGAGTGTCAGCGCCTGGCCAAACTACCAATCGGGGAGAAGGGCCTTGGTCAGGGACGGTGGACCAATAACCCTGGTAGTCACTTGACAGGAGCTCCTGAGAGTTTCTCTGTTGAGATTGGAGAACCTTCCAGAGGACAACTATATTTTGCAGCCACTCCACCATTCAAGCACCTTTTGGTAGGATGTGGGCCAGTGGGAGCCACTACCACAGTAACAGGCACATGTCAGCCCAATTGGAGTTTCCAAAAGGCAACCTACTGTCAGACCATGAGAAACAAGTTTTTCTGGTCTGATGAAACTAAGATTGAACTCTTTGGCCTGTATTGCCAGCATTTAGTCTGGAGGAAACCGGGCACGCTCATTTCATCTGTCCTATACCATACCTACGGTGAAGCATGGTTGGTGGCAGCATCATAGCTTTGGGAATGTTTTTCAGAGTGGCAGGAAAACTGGGAGAAGGACTAGTCAGGATTGAGGGAAAGATGAACGGAGCAAACCACATAGCGATCCTTGCTGCAGAGCGTCTGGACCTCAGACTGGGGCAAGTGGTTCACCTACCAACAGGACAACGGCCCCTAAGCACACAGCAAGACAATGCAGGAGTGGCTTTGTGAAAAGTCTGTTAATCTCTTGAGTGGCCCAGCCAGAGACCGGACCTTGAACCCGATCGAACATCTCTGGAGGAGCTGAACTGAAAATAGTGTGCATAACTTCCCCATTCCAACCTTACAGAGCTTGAAAGGATATGCAGAGGAAGAATGGATGAAATTCCTCAAAAATACAGGTGTGCCAAGCTTGTTGTGGCGTCCATACCCAAGAAGGACTTGAGGCTATAATCGCTGCCAAAGGTTTGCCTCAACAAAGTACTGAGTAAAGGGTCTGAACACTTACGTAAAATGTGATATTTCGTATTTATTTTCTTAATTTACTTTGCAACATTTCTTAACACCTGTTTTCCCTTTTTTTATTATGGAGTATTGTGTGTAGATTGACTAAAAAAATGAATGTAATCCATTTTAGAATTAGCTGTAACGTTACAAAATGTGGAAAAAGTGGTCTGAATTACTTTCTTAATGCACAGTCTAACTCAATCTTACCCAACATATGGTTGTTAAACTGAACTGTCCTGTAGTTTTTCTGCCTTTCTGCCATTCTCCTTTCTTGAAACAAGAATCACATATACCATTGATAAGGACACAAAAAGCTGAGTAACTCAAGCTGGACAGACCAGCTTCTTGGAATGGGGTGAACGTTTCGGGACGGACCCTTCCTCAGTCTGTAAAGGAAAAGGAAAACGGAGAGATGAGATATAGATGGTGATGTGGAAAGATAAAGAAAACAATGAATGAAAGATATGCAAAAAAAGTAACGATGACAAAAGAAACAAGTCGTGTTAGCTGTTCGTTGGGAGAAAATGACGAGCTGGTGCAACTTGGGTGGGTTAGAAAAACTGTGGCGATTGTTTCGCGGGGGAAACACCTTACTCAGCCACCTGAACCCCCCTTACCTAATTCCGGTTCTTGAACACTTTAATTTTCCGTCTATGTCCACCTTCCCTTATGTCTCGGTCTTCTCCTTGGTCAGAGTGATGCTATAAACGCAAATTGGAGGAAACAGAGGGGGATCTCATATTTCGCTTGGGTCGTCGGACCTGAAACCATCCACCCATGGAGCCTCCCAGGGGGAAGGCAATTCTGGATTTAGTGTGGTGTAATGAACCAGATTTGATAAGGGAACTCGAGGTAAAGGGTGCAATTAGGAGGAGTTAGTTAGTGACCATAATTGAAAAGTTTTAATCTACAATTTGAGCGGGGAGAAGGATAAAATCGGGAGGTGTCAGTATTTTACAGTTGAACAAAGGAGATGGAGCCAAAGTTGATGGAAAGATGATGGTACAATTAAATTGATTGTACTGATTTGGAAAGGCACACACTGTCTATATAAGGTCCCACAGTTGACAGTGCATGTCAGAGCAAAATCCAAGCCTTGAAGAGATGAAGGAATTGGTCCGTTGATCTCCAAGACAGGATTGTGTCGAGGACCAAAAACCCAAGGGGGGGGGAATCGGGGGAAAAGTGAATTTAAAACAGTTTTTGCAGCATTGTAGGTCCTGAAGAGGACAAATGGCCTCCTTCATTCTTAAATGGAAGAACTTCGGAACCACCAAGGACTTTTCTCAAAGAGCTGGCCGCCTGGCCAAACTGACCAAGCGGGTGGAGGGAAGGGCCTTGGTCAGGGAGGTGACCAAGAACCCCCGGGTAGGTCCATCTGACAGAGCTCCTGAGTTTCTCTGTTGAGATGGGAGATCTTCCGAAGGACAATTATTTGCTGCACTACACCAATCAAGCCTTTTTGGTTAGAGTGGCCAGATGGGAGCCACTACACGAGTAAACAGGCACATGACAGCCCACTTGGAGTTAGCCAAAAGGCACCTACTGTCAGACCATGAGAAACAAGATTTTTGGTCGATGAAACTAAGATTGAACTCTTTGGCCTGAATTCAGGCATTTACGTCTGGAGGAAACCAGGCCCACCGCTCAGTAATCTGTCCAATACCATACTAACGGTGTAAGCTTGGTTGGGTGGCAGCATCATGCTTTTGGGAATGTTTTTCAGTGGCAGGGAACTGGGAGGACTGGAGACTAGTCAGGATTGAGGGAAAGATGAACGGAGGCAAACCACATAGAGATCTGTGCAGAGCGTTCTGGACCTCAGACTGGGGCAGTGGTTCACTACCAACAGGACAAAACGCCCCTAAGCACACAGCCAAGACAATGCAGGAGTGGCTTTGTGACAAGTCTGTTAATCTCCTTGAGTTTGGCCAGCCGAGCCCGGACTTGAACCGATCGAACATCTCTTGGAGGGAGCTGAAAATAGTGTGCATTCAACTATCCCATTCCAAACCTTACAGAGCTTGAAAGGATCTGCAGAGAAGAATGGATGAAATTCATCAAATTTACTGGTGTGCCAAGCTTGTGGCGTTCATACCAAGAAGGGACTTGAGGCTATAATCGCTGCCAAAGGTGCCTCAACAAAGTTACTGAGTAAAGGGTTCTGAAACACTTACGTAAATGTGATATTTCAGTTATTTATTTTTTTAATTACTTTGCAACATTTTCTAAACACCTGTTTTCCCTTTTTTTATTATGGGTATTGTGTGTAGATTGACCATAAAAAATGAATGTAATCCATTTTAGAATAAGGCTTGTTAACGTTACCAAAATGTGGAAAAAGTGCGTCTGAAGAACTTTCTTAATGCACTGTCTAATCAATCTTACCAACATAAGTTGTTTAAACTAAACTGTCCTGTAGTTTTTGCCTTCTGCCTTTCTCCTTTATTGAACAGAATCACTTTAGTATACCATTGATAGACACAAAAAAAGCTGGTGTAACTCAGCAGGACAGACAGCATCTCTGGAATGGGTGACGTTTCGGGACGAGACCCTTCCTCAGACTGGTAAGGAATAAGGAAAAACGATGAGATATAGATGGTGATCGTGGAAAGATAAAGAACAATGAATGAAAGATATGCCTAAAATGTAACGATGACAAAAGAAACATGTCTGTGTTAGCTGTTCGTTGGGAGAAAATGAGAAGTGGATGCAACTTGGGTGGGTGGTTAGAAAAACTGGGCGATTGTTTCGCGGAACACCTTCACTCAGCCCACCTGAACTACTAATCTTCCGGTTGCTTGACACTTAATTTTCCGTATTCATTCCACCTTCCATTTCTGCCTCAGGTTTCTCCCATTGTCAGAGTGAGGCCTAAAACGGCAAAATTGGAGGAAACAGAATCTTCATATTTCGCTTGGGTCTCTTTTTTACCTTGACCTGAAACATCACCCATGGAGCCTACCAGGGAGAAGGCAATTCTGGATTTAGTGTTGTGTAATGAACCAGATTTGATAAGGGAACTCGAGGTTAAAGGAGCCATTAGGAGGGAGTGCCATATATGGATAGTTTATAATCTACATTTGAGCGGGAGAGAAGGATAAATCGGTGGGTGTCAGTATATTACAGTTGAAACAAAGGAGATGGAGCCAAAGTTGATGGAAAGATTACCTGGCAGGTATGACAGGTGGGAACAACAATGGAGGTATTTCTGGGAATAATACAGAAGGTGCAGGATCAGTTCATTCCAAAGAGGAATGAATATTCCAAGGGGAGTAATGGCCCTGTCTCACTGTGCGAGTTGACCCGACGAAGGTACCCGAGTGACAGATCGTGGTCATTGTGCACGAGACTTCAAGTTTTATGATCAAGTGTGTATAACCGTGTTCCCACGGGTATGTCATTGCTGCGATGTTCCAAGTTCCTCTCCCGAGTTACCAAGTTCCTCTCCCGTTACTCTTGAGCCAACCGTGAATGAAGGTATGTTTTAATAAAGCAACAATGTTAAAATACTTCTCCAATCCTGTGGTTTTGAGAGTTATTTCAGCGCTGGCGGCATCTATTGATGATGACCTACAATGGGAAAATGCGCATCCTCCAGTAACAAAGCATTTCTTGTTGTTTTATGTTTTTAAATACTTTTTTGCAATGGACTCTATTTTAAATACATTTTTTTAAAAAGGAAGCAGCTCGGGTGTGACTGACATTGAGCAGGGGCCGCCGGGACCACGACAGCAGACACACACACACACACACACACAACACACACACAGATACACACAGACAGCTGGACTGGCCGCCATTCAGAGAGAAGGAAGCAGCTCGGGTGACTTTGAGCGGCCGCCGGGACCCGACAGCAGGACACTCACACAGATACACACAGATACACAACACAAACACACACACACACACACAGCAGGGACACACACTCAAACACACTCACACCCACACACAACAGACAACACACAGACACACACACAGCCACACACACAGCCACACAACAGCCACACACACAGCCACACACAACAGCCACACACACAAACCACACACACATATGTGGCGTTTCTGCATCGGGACCCTTCTTCAGACATCCAAATGTCCATAATATTTTCTTTAGAATATTAAGTTTTCTGTTGAAAGTGTGGGTTGCCATGGTTTCGGGTTGTCGGGAAGGAAGATGATGAGGTCTGGTACAAGTTGACTTTGTTTTCAGGTAATCAGGCCTCTGTGTTGGCCGATGTTGGTTTGAATCGAGGTTTTCATACAGTTGAGCTGAGCGAGGCGAGGGTCCATATTAGGATTTAAAGATGGAAACTGCAGGATGCTGGAGGAGAATCGATGGGTACACAAAAAGCTGGAGAAACTAGCGGGTGCAGCAGCATCTAAGGAGCGAAGGAGATAGGCGAGTTTCGGGAGAGACCCTTCCTTCCTAATAAAGGATGAAGGGTTCATCGAACGAAAGTAGACTATCTCCTTCGTCCTTAGATGCTGCTTGCACCGCTGAGTTTCTCCAGCTTTTTGTGTACCCTCCATATATAGGAGCATGGAACCGAAGCCTTGAGGGTTTCATTGTTTCCACTGGTTTGCATTGCTCCCAGGAGAGCGGGCACCAAAAGTAAAAATTTAGGCATTTTTCGTGGAAGGGGGGGGCAGTAATTAAAAATAGCAAGATGAGCGGGAGCCAGAGGATTGGGTAATGTTTAAAGAGGCAACAGAAGATAACTAAAAAGCAACACAGGGAAGAAAGATGAGGTACGAAGGTAAGCTAGCCATGAATATAAAGGGAGGACGGTTAAAGCTTCTTTTGGTATGCGAAGAAGAAAAAAAAATAGTTAAGACCAAAGTTGGATGCCTGAAGACTGAAAAAGGTGAATTATTATGGGGAACCAGGAAAATGGCTGATGAGTTGAAACAGGATCAGTCTTCACTAAGGAGGACACAAAACAATCTTCCTGATGTACTCGTGGCAGAGGATCGGGGGTGTCGGAGGGAACTGAAGGAAATCCACATTAGGCAGGAAATGGTGTTGGGTAGTGACTGCAGTGGGACTGAAGGCTGATTAAATCTCCCAGGGCCCTGATGGTCTGCATCCTCCAGGGTACTGAGGAAAGTGGCTCTAGATAATTGTGGATTGTTTGGTGTTCATTTTTCCAATGTTCTATAGATTCAGGATCAGTTCCTGTGGATTGGAGGGCAGCTAATGTTATCCACATTTTAAGAAAGGCGGGGAGGAGAAAAACAGGATTATAGACCAGTTAGCTTGACATCGATTGATGGGGGAAGGATGCTGGTGTCAAATCATAAAAGATGAAATAGAGGCACAATTTGGATAGCAGAGTAACAGGGGGATTGCAAAGGGGAAATTAAGTCAGCTTGGATTTGCAAGGGTCAAATCACATGCTTAAAACTATTCTTCTGGGAAATTTTTTGAGGATGAATACTATCTCTCTATG
>CM069132.1:127153417-127223980 GCA_035221665.1 Okamejei kenojei
CAATAGAAGATATATTAACATCCCAATTTCGCCTTACGCAACACCCCTGACAGCGAGATGACGGCTAATGTATCAAAATGCATTTCTTTTTCACGCTTGTGGATTACTACCGAACGGACAGTCAACTAGGGACGCTCAAGTGGGAGGACGTATAGTCAGAGCTTCTTCACCAAAAGGTAGCTGGAGGGAATTTTCTGTGTTCTGTTTCACAAGAGACATGCTTACCACACCACTGCCCTACGACTCAGCATTTCTTGCCTAAAGGGTTTTCAATATCCATCCATACGCTAGTGCTCTGTGACCATGGATGTAGTAGGGTTCGTCTGCCAAAGGCAACTCTGCATGTGCCTCATTATTTTACGTGGCAGTTCTAGTATCCAACTCATGCTCAACCGATACCTGAACACTTTGTGCGGTGAGAATGCCGCCCTTCTAGCTAATCCGAGGGTGATTCATACCTCCATACATTCCTGACAGCAGTCTGTCATGTCCACCCCATGCAGACGTGCCTCACGACACCTTCGTAGTTTGCTGCCTAGCGCTGTGGTTCAACAAACATCAGACCCTTACCCTGAGAGCATTTACCAACCATTTAGCCAGGGTTCTTCACCAAAAGCCAACGCTGAAAAAATCATTCCCAAACTACCATCAAAACTATGTCTCTCTGCACAACAGGCCATAGGATCTAACAACACCCTTGATCACTGGCTTACGACCATTCAAGGGTAGCGCTATCTGTCTCTCTCACACCTTGCCCACACTTTGGTAAATCCGGACCAGTTCAGACCAGTGCTGCAGCTATTCCAGTGTACATCAGTCGACTGAAGAGTGCCTCACTCAATTAGGTGAGGACTACAGAGCTGGTGGGTGGGCGGCAGAATGGACAACTAATGAAGAATGCTTGGATTCTATAGACTGGGAAATGTTCAAGGAGCTATCGGCAAACGGACCTAAATGGAATTTAGCCACAGTCCCGTTACAGACCTTTCATTAAGGAAATGTGGAGGAACTGTGTTTCCACAAAAACCTCCCAAGTGTCCTCCTAACCAGAAGCCTTTGGATGAAACCATGAGACTTGCATTCTTTTGAAGAGCCAGATCCCGCATTCAGGTTGATTGTTTGAAGCAGTAGACGTCCTATAAACGTCCAGATAATGACCTGTGATAAGGTCCCATCAAAAAGGCGAAAAGGGACTATCCCACAATAGCTGGAGGATGGGTGCGGAGTTGGGCCACATTGGAAGGGGGCTTGAATTTCCATCGACTTCTTACAAGCGACAATCAGGATGCAGCTCAATGCGATAGCGGATTAGCAAGCGCTATGCGCCTGACTGCTCAATCATTCGTACACATTTTACGCTTTGATAGGGACGAACCCTGAAGATTCTTTCCCGAGCACTCGCATTTGCCCTAAATGTCAATTACTAGTTGTGCCTGACATTGTACAGGCAACATTCCTATCAGTGGGTAAACCACGGGGTTCGGAAGTGCGCCGTGGGACCTGATGGTATAGCCGGGATCAATGTTACTCAAAACCCCAGTGCTAGGACCAACTGCAGAGGTTTTTTGCGAACATTTTCATTTGCTCACTTTGAGGTCTGATGAACTCGTCTCTGCTTTAGTTCATCAGATTATTGATCTGTGCCCAAGAAAGATAAGGTGACGTGCGCCTCAATGAATGTCAACCAGTGCACTTAGCGTCCGTTAGGTGATAGAAGTTGCGTTGAGAGGTTGGTTATGGCATATCACTACAACCATTCAATAAGAACCTCGAACCCAACTACAGTTCTCCAACCGCCACAATAAGTCCCACGAGATGGCAATCTCACTGGCTCTCGGCAATTTTGCACGTATGACCGCTGTGGACAATAAAAAAACCCTTACGTCAGGTCTTTATTTGTTTATAGACTGACAGCCGGCATTACAATACCAATCATACCCCTCCAAGCTGGTTCCGAAACTCACGGAACTGGGTCTCTGTGCATGTTCCCTCTGCAATGTGGATCCAGTCTACTTCCACATCCACAAAACCACAGTCAGTTCGAATTGGTAAAACACTTCAATGGTCCTCTAGTGATGGCCCTATCCTCATATCTCCACACCATGTTAGAGGTCAAGATACACCTCAGCACACTCATCCCGATCGGCTTTCCCTGTGCATTCCATTCCCCAGGCCCTCCAGTTCGCTGTCTCAACTTTACCTATTGGACGTCCAGTCACTCTAAAAACCTCCATCACCCCACCAGGACGGTCTCGATAGTCCTCCAGGTTCTTTCCTCGAACTGCAATATCAACCCATACCCGTCCGACTGATCAGGCAATGGAAATTTCTTACCCACCTCACGCCTGAGCAGAGTTGGTCCCTCGACCCTCAATAACATCTCATTTGAATCCTCTCCAATTCCCTCCAAACACAAGGCGTATCTATTGGGCACGACTCATGGGGCCCCAGCTACGCTTTGCGCCTCTTTGTTGTGTATGGCGAACAAATCCTTGTTCATCATTTTTTCTGTAATTTCCTCTTTAGGTCATATCCAGGGCCTCCAACCCCGACCTTCTACCTTCCGTTACATCGACGACTGCTTTGTGTCACCCGTCCTCACCCTACACACCAACTGACCTGACTTCATCATTGTCAGCCACCAACTTCCATTCTCGGCACGTTCATATGGCAAGTTACAACAACACTTGGACCATTTTACCGACACTTTCCCCTACCATTCCTTTGACCTCACCAATCTCTATTGTGCAGGATGATAAACTCCTGACCGACATCCACATACAAAACCTAAATGACGTTCCCACAGCTACCTGGACTATCTCCTCTTCCCACCCTTGGCTGTCCTGAAAGGGACTACCATCCCGCTATTCTCGTCCCTACTCCTACCCTCTACGCCGCATCACTGCACCCAGAATGAGGTGTTCCACAACACAGGTCATCAACAAAAGGCCTCAATGTCTATTCCGAGAACGAGGATTCCCCTCGTCCCCACGTATTGAGAAGAGGCTATTCGCACGCAAGGTGTCTCCTCCATAAACCCCAACAACAAACGTGCCCTTCAATATCTTCCTTTGCATAAAACGTTTAATTCCCCATTCCACCCACTCCGCCAAACAGGGCAAAGACCCCCTGGTCCTCTGATACCTTTGTTAACACTCCCACCAGGCCGCAAATAACAACATATAGTCCTACCATATCGCCAGATTTTGCGGCACACCTGTCCAACGTAACCCCTTTCCAGCAATGCCAAGTGTAGCCGCCACTTCTTCCCTATCCCCCCACTCTGTCCGATGCCTTTACCGAGACAATAGACCGCCTCCCTTCCGCAATCACCCTATGTTCCCATGCTCTTCCATATCCGCCTCGCATCCACTCTACTCGCCTATCCCAGGGCCTTTCCCTTGACGCAAATCCGCAAGAAATGCAACACAGTGTCGCCGTTCTACCTCCCCCACCTTCCACTCCTTTCCAGGTACGCCAAGCAGTCCTTCCAATGTCCCTGACAGGATTCACAGCTAGCACCTTTCCTCACAACCTCATCGTACCGTTGCCATCCCGTAGCGTCCAGATTGGCCAGATATCTTATTTATCGGTACGTTGTAGAAAAAAACCTAAGCGGTTGAAGTGCTGTTGCGAGTCGCTATCGTCCGAAAAAAAACGACAAACACTCTCGCTCGGATCTTATTTCCGCATAAACCAAGCCGACCGCTCATCTGAAACCGGTGGTCTCAATGGAACACGAATCAACTCCGTCCCTCCCATATCCACATCCGACGCAATCTCAGGTCCCTGTGGGCCACATCCTCACAAAACGGCCATTAGTAGAGCTACACCGCAAAGCAGAGGCTGTAACAGCACCTATATGTACATTTCCGCTTGAGAGTTCAGCATCCTTTGGACTTGAATATTGATAGTTTTCCCTAATTCTCCTGTAACTCACCTTGCTGTCTCCGAAAAAGTTTCCATCATCGTATTCGAGGACCCTTATCCCCCCTCAGTCCCTCGATCCCTCGGCCTTGTCAATGCCCCTCATTATCTCATCCCTCCTCCCCCACCCAAGAATCGGATACACAAGGCTCCGGCATTGTCAATTTCTACTTTTAATCCATAAACAGCTTACAATAGGCATGATTTTCCCAATTTTATCACCGAGTGAACTTTTTTGCATATCTTTTCACTCATTGATTCCTTAATCTTTTTCTTTGTCCACTATCACGCATACTATATCTCGAGCTTTCAACCCTAGATCCCTGACCATCCTGAAGAAGGTCTCGAGCCCGAGAACCTGTTCGCCTATCTCCTTCGAAATTGTTATTCCTTAGTTAATGCTTGCTAGCACACCGGGTTGGAGTTTCTCCGAGCTTTTTTGTGTACCGCTACATGCCACATGTGATAATAATTACCGGAGCGATCTCAAGACTGCGAGCTCAGCCCCCTTTCTTCTAATATACTCACTGAGTCAGAATGATATCTCATAATTGACTGTGTAGTGCTTGATATATTTCAATAACTCTCATTTTCAAGTTCGCTGACACAACCTAGCGCAACCGTCCGTGTCCAGAATGTACAGATTGATGTATTCGTCAGGAGTATAGTGAAGTGAGAATCGACATATTTTATAAGACAGACCTGAACGCATTTTATTGGAGTCCACACAGATAACACAACCTGGCCTCATCTAATATACAAAAAACCCAAAGAACTGATTGTGACTTTTGGAAAGAAAGGATAGGATGAGGACCCCACTAGTCACCTGTTACAATCCATGTGGACTTTAAGGCCGGTAGATATATACAAAAACTTCAAATTCCTGATGTGGCATATTTCCGACGATCTTTCCTTGGACCCAGCACACTGATGCAATCATAAAGGAAAGATAGCACTATCGAGCGCCTTTACTTCCTGAAAGTATTATGGAATCTCGTTATTTCAATAGAGGATTCTATCGTTTAAACTATCAATCAGGGTCAACAGTAGAGAGCACAGCAGACTGGTTGCTTCATGGTCTGGTTCGGACAACTTGAACTCCAGGGAGCAAGAAAGACCAACAAGAGAGGTTGTGTTGCCCACTGTCTCATTTCGGAATCACCGTGGCTTGTGGGGAAACCACGCACCACCGTAACAAAGGGTATTGATCATAGTCCGCTGCTCAAAAAGGCCAACTTCTAGCATCAATCAAGGAACCCCACAATACTCATCCCCTGCCACACCTCGGTGAGTTCTCACTCACTATAGCCATTTGGGAAAAGGGTACAGGAGCCTGAGATACTAGTAAACATCCTAGAGGTTCAATTACCAGCATTCTCCCTACAGGCCATCAGGCTATTTAAACACGACAACTAGTCACAATAAGACACTGAACTAACAACAAAACTATATATGATATTATTGCAACGTTATTTTGTTTTATTTTTCCTCTGATTATTGTTATTATTTTATTAGATTACATATTCTGGTTGTTACTGAAGCAATGTAATGAATATTCATTTGTTCTCACTTGACATTGAGACGATAAAACACTCTTTTACTTTGAGTTTTTTAAAGAAGGAACATGCAGATGGCCTGGGAGAAGTCGCGATGGTACACATAAAAAAGAACAAAAAAATCCTGGAGTAATTCTCAGCGGCGTATGCACTATCAACAACGGAGCAAGGAGATATAGGCGACGTTTCTGTCGAGACCCTTCTTTCAGTACTGTCAGGATCAGGAAACGAGAGATGAAAGACGGAGATGTTGAGAGATTAGTAGTAACAATGAGGTGTAAAGATATGCAAAACAGTAACGGTGATAAAAGGATACTGAACGCCATTTGTAAGGCTGTTTGTAGGAGTGAAAATGAGAAGCTTGTGCGACTGGGGAGGGGGGAGGGAGATAGAGAATGAGTGGAATGCCAGTGCCCTAGGGCTGAGGAGAGTGGGAAGGAGGAATACAGCAAGGTTTAACAGAAATTGAGAAAAATACAATAATTCAAGTCCTCCAAAGGATGCATACCTCCCCAAGCGGAAATCTAGGTGCTGTTTCCATCCAGCTTGCGTGTTGCTCACTTTCTGCCGTGGGAGGATGCCCAGGACCGTGAGAGGTGTCCTATGTGGAAAGGAAAGGGGGAGTTGAAGTGCTGTAGCCCACCGGGATGGTCCGTTATTTGAAGCACTTTCTAATGTAACTATATTACCAATAATCCTTCGAGAATCCCTTCAGCTCAACGTACCACTTCTCCAGGCCTACAGGTATTAATCCTGCGCCTAGGTATGTTTGAATTCCCAAAAAACAGGCACGATCTTTATCCCTGAAAATTATATGGGACTGCAGTCGTTAGCGAAATTTGCGCACGATATCAAAGGAGTGGACCTGGGGGAGGGGTCACCGTGATAGACCATAGACTGGATTCCAATGAGTACTTTGTAACTTATTTGGCTGCATCCGAAAAAAATACTGACAACTCTTGCATATTTTGTGTATTAGATACAAAAAAACAAAGACATTTTCACCGTACCTAGGTAACAAAGTATTTGTACCAAGTATCAGATTAGAGAATATTGTTCATGAATTCACTATGGCCAGCTTATTCTGATCAATGGATCCAAGCAGTAAATTATTATTTTGGATTATAGAAACATAGAAACAAAGAAATTAGGTTGCATGATCAAGGCCATTTCAGAGCCCATCGGAGCCTGCACAGCTGCTCGATTTCAATGATGATCATTGAGCGTGATCAATCCAACGTCATGAACCCGAGTCCTTGCCTCTCAAATCCAGTAATATCCCTCTGATCTTTCCCTATATTCCACAATGGCCACATCCAACTCACTCTTAAATAGATATCGCTAATGAAAAACTGGCCATCTAATAACTACCTCTCTGTGGCAAGGAGTTTCCAGAACTCACCACTCTCTTGTGAAACCAAAGTCATTCGCGTCATCTCGTGTGGTTCTTAGAGAAGGATTTTCCCCTCCTCCTTATTAATCCGTAATTCTGTTGAGCCCCTTTTTGTTCCTAGGACTTGCCCCAATCATCGGAACTAAACTTCCTAGCATCTAGCCTGTTCCAACTCCCATTTAAGAATTTTGTAAGTTTCTATTAAGATCCCCTCTTCAAAATCGTTCCAAAATTCAAGAGAAGTATTGACTAAGTATACTTATCTAAAGATTCCATTCCTATTCGTTCATAGAGACAGATTCTCTAGGACATCACCTGAATCAGTCTGTGAAGCCTTTCTCTGGTGATTCACTTCATCCATCGATTAAGTGCAATAATTTTCCTTTTCCTCAGATTGGCAGGACCAGATTACTGCTACCAATACTCCATTGTTGGTCGCGGTACCAAGACCTCGGTAACAATCGAATATAACCTATCCCCTAGCACCTGTACGTCGAAATCCTTTTGACTATGAAAGATCTAACAGTAGCCATTGCAGCTTTTTTCATCTGTCCAGTTGCAGCACCTGCATAGCCTACTTTCAATGACTGGAGTACCAAGACACACCAGTCTAGCTTGGCATCTCCAACCCTTTTCCAGAATTTCGTATGATTCATCCACAGCTCTATTTTAAAATAATTAGTCTGCGTTTCCAGTCTTTGCCTTTATCCAAAGTGGATAACCGGCAACAATTTATAAACCAACATTATAACTTGCAATGCCCAAACATTGTGCCCACATTTCAACTATGGATAGACCTCCTAATCCAAGTCACCATTAGCAGGTCTTCCTAAAGCATCATCCTTCGCTCACTAGCTAACAATGATATTAACGCTGATTTTATATAGTTTCCAAGGCAGGCTCACCATCGAGCTTAATTGTTCATCTGGTCGCAAACGTACGTGTGAATAAAAAAGAAATGTGCCTTCAAATTCCCTCACCAGATCATTAATTATTATATTGTCAATTAGGCTGGGGTCCCAGCACTGGCCCCTGGTCTGTACCTGGCCCACTAGTCATCATGTCTGGCCATTGTGAAATAGACACCTTTTACTATGTAACTCCTACTTGCGCTTGTTGCTTCCTGTATTAAGCCGATCACAGTGTCTCTAGAACTCAACATCAATACTGAAGCCCCTAAAAAACCGTTATGCTTTAGAGTTTGTATACTTAAACTCTAAGGGGCCTTGTCGGAAGCCTTCTTGAAGTCCCATGATATACCAACATCCACTAGGTTCAGCTTTATTCAATTTTTGTTTCCTTAGAATCCACACAGCTAACTTGATTACAGTGCCTTGCTAGAGAAAAATTCCCACAGAATTCGTGACAACATGATTTACTCTTTCATTAAATTCCAACGTCATTTGACCAAGGGTGATTTCACTCACTTTTCCAAGATGTGCAGCATAGCTCCAATCTTTGAAAAACTGATCTCGTTAGCAGAATTCCCTGCACGTCCCTGTATGTTTTAGCAACCTGGTCCTATAATTATCCCGCATATTTATTCCTAACCTCGTAATGGGTGAAAACTATCATCTTCACGTATCCATAATACCATGAAAAATATTTATATTTTTCTAACAGGATGCTAACTTTCCATAATCAACCTAAACTGCAGAACCCTTATCAATCAATGTTTAATTTTAACAACTAATTTCTGACATTATGCATTATAGTTCATTTTCATAAGAAGTTTTGTTTTATCTGTTATATCTATCGCAAATATGAGGCAAATAGGTAACTATAAGAAACTTTTGTGTAAGCTACACAAATAAATACGAATCGTGTCAAAACTCCAATACATAGGCAACGAACAAAGGTGAAAATACAGATAATGACAGAATAAAGATATCTCAGTAGCATATGTAATTACTGCTATAAGAATTCCATACCCCACGCACTCAGTTGAAGAACCCATAGTAGAGCAATTGGAGAGAGTGAATAGGACAGTATCACTAGCTTCAAAGAGGTAGGTACCTGAGGGTCAGAAAGCCTGATACCATTGTAGAAGTTCAGCTAATCCTTAGTCTGGTAGCCTGTGCACTTTCAAAAAGCTACTGCATCTTTTGCCAGATGGGCGCGAGGGAGAAGCAGAAAAAATACTGAGGTGGATAAGTTCTGTATTAATGTTGGCGTTGTCTTTTCCAAGTCCATGTGATGTAGAGTGAGTCGAATTGGTGAGGAAGATCTAGTTCTGTGATAGTGAACTGGGCACATCTAGCGGACTAACAAGAATTTCTCATAGTTCTTTGAAAGAGCTGATTCCACGCATCAACAAGCTGTTGAACTTTGGGAAAATCCCTAGTGATTAGATTGCTAAACAGCCTGTCCCACTGATAGAACGAAATCATTTACCACGAGATTCTCTTTAGTGAGATCGTAGAGTTGTCTCCCCCGATGGATTTCGAACTCGGAGATTTACGTAGTTGGCCATGTCTATCATCTGTAGGTACCAATCAGGCTTTCTTCGTAGGACATTTTTCAATCTTTGAAAAATCTTCAACAGTATTCTTCCCGAATGGTTTCTTACCACTTTCCCGAGTACCTGCAGTTTAGAGTTACGAGAGTCCGCTAGATAAGAGACGTTTCCGACTCTATGACGTACCCATGCTACGTTCATAATCTAAGTGCTTACCACGAGTTTAAAGTGGATTTTACTCGGGAGAGCACTTTGAAAGAACTCGCTGTACAGTGGGACAGGGCTTTTTTAAATCATATTTATATCCTTAAAAAAAGGAGCAACTTGCAGGATAGAGGAGAGGGCTTGAATTAGTTTTTTATTTTTCTTTTCCTTAAGGTTAGCACCAGTGGAAATGCTGCCTTGCATTTTCTTGGGCTGTTATGTCATCATAATTCATAAGATATTGTCATGGACTCTAGTTCACAGGTCCAGGTGTCTCTAGTTCTCCCTCAACAGAAAGGTGCAAAAAAGATTTGGCACAGAAGGCTTGTGGATTGTTTCAAGGATTTTTAATTGAACGTAAAAAGTTTTGTTATTGGAATTTATCTGCAAATTTTTTAAAAATAAACTTTTTTTTTTGCAGGTGTTGATTTCAAAGTGAAAAACAATTGCTGTAGATGAAATAATAGCAACTGAACTTGCCATATGGGTATGAGTACGGATATTTTTATAAGTCTTAAAATTGCACATGACATGTTGTTCTCTGTTGGAAAATGGGATTAGTAGCTATAATGGCCCAAGTTTCGTAATAAGACAGGAAAGATAGCTACCGTCTGGAATTGTTGCGTAAATTATGTATAAAAGTAATATCATTGACTGTTTTATTAAATCATTCAGTACAGTTTTAACTGCAGGTGCTGATAAGAAAATATTTCATTCAAATGAAAGTGGAAATTTAAACATTTTTTAAAAAAGTCCTCTGGACAGGCACGGTGGATAGGAACGGTTTTAGAGGGATATGGGCCTAAAATTGACTGGTAGATGTGACTTAGCATGGATGGGATCTTGGTCGGCATGGGCAAGTTGGTGGCTGAAAGCCCTGTTTCCATGTCTGTATATGATTACTTACCTGGCTCCCATTTTTAAGTAATTATATAGCTAGGTATTAAGTTACTGATAGAAATCTTACAATAGAAACATTATTTTGATTGGTCTTAAAATGTATTTGTTGGAAGTCTTTATATTGTTTGATTCTACTTTGTTCATTCTTATTTGTTGAAAGAAAACCAGCAGGCTTAGTACTGTCCACCTCCCTCCGCTGTTCCTCCAAAGCTCAGCAAATTTCTCCTTTTCAATTGTCAGAAACTTGGTAATCAAATCAGAAACAATTAAAGTTAGCACAGAAGAAATGAAGTTTAAAGTTGCACATAAGCAACTATATTGATGAATATTAATAATTCTTAAGTTAGGAGAAAAAGAGATAAAATTTTAGGAATGAAATTTCTCAGAATGTGACAATTAAACTAGTGGTTGTAGAATGGACGTAATGAGATCAAGTCAGAGTGTTTTTAATTGTCTATAGTGTCCCGACGGGACAATGAAAATATTACTTGTTCGGGTCGACAGCACAACTGCAGAATTATGTGGATATATAAAGAAAATAGTACATAATGGGAGAAAAAAAAGAAAAAACGAAGACATTCAATAATTAACAAATATATAATAGCAAATAACAAATAAATAAATATTCCGATATAGTCTTTTGCAGTTCAGAGCTCAGAAAGCTTGATTCGTTTGTTGTGTTTAACAGCCTGATGGCTATATGGAAATGGAGAAGCTGTTCCTGAAACGTGAACATTACAGTTTTCAGGCTCTGTACCGTCTTCCTGATGAACCAATGACAGAGATGAATGTGTGACCAGGATGGTGTGGGGGGTCCTTGGATGATTACTGGCTGCCTTTTGATGGTCAGCAGCGACTACGATATCATATCCCTTCGATGAAGGTTCGCGGGTGGGGGGAGGTGTCATAACTGGGGCAGTGGGCAAACCTTTTTTTTGGTAGTCTTTTTTCGCTCCTATTGGACATTCAAGTTGCGGAACCGTATTAGGCCCACGATTGCAACCAGTCAGAAAATTTTTGCCTAACCGTAGAAAGTTTTGAAGAATAATCCTCTTTGACATGCCGAATCTCCACATCTTCGTCAGGAAGTAGTAGAGTTGCATGATGTGCTTCTTTATACAAATTGCACTTCGGTGAGCTGGGGTCCAGGAAAGATCTTTCTGATATAATAGCAAAGACCCAGGGAATTTGAAGTTATTGACCCTTTGACCACCATCGTCCCTTTGATATAATCCTCAACTTTCCCCAACCAAAGTCCACAATCAGTTCATAGAAACATATGAAACATAGAAATTAGGTGAGGAGCAGGCCATTTGGCCTTCGAGCCTGCAGCTCATGGATACCGCAACATTCATATGATCATGACTGATCATCCAACTCAGTATCCCTGACCTACCTGCCTTCTCTCCATACCCCCTGAATCCCTTCAGCCACCAAGGGCCACATCCAACTCCCTCTTATTAATTATGGCCAACGAACTGGCCTCAACTACCTTCTGTGGCAGAAATTCCACAGATTCACCACTCTCTGTGTGTGAAAATATCGATTTTTCTCATCTCGGTCCCCTAAAAAAAGCGTCCCCCTGTATCCGTATCCTTAAACTGTGACCCCTTGTCCTGGACTTCCCCAACATCGAGAAACAATCTTCCTGCATCTAGCTTTTCCTTGGTCCTACTGACATTGAGAACCAGGTTATTGTGCTGGCACCATTTGGTCAGTCGGGTCGATCTCACTTCTATACTCTGACTCGTCCCCATCTGTGATGTCGTCCAACCACAGTGGTGTCGTCGGCGAATCTTGATGATGGAGTTTGAAACTATGTCCGGCTACGCAAGTAGTCTATGGATATATAGAGTGAGTAACCAGTGGGCCAGGGGAGGACTGAGCACACAGCCTTGAGGTGCTCCCATACAAATAGTTACTGCAGATGAAGTGGTTCCTCCAATTCGAACAGACTGTGGTCTGTTGATTGAGGAAGTCGAGGATCCATGCAGAGGGGTGCGCTGAGTAAGGCCTGTGATTCTGTGAGCTTGGTAAGCAGCTTGGAAGGTGATGGTATTGGACGCGAGCTGTAGCCTATAAACAAACAGGCCTGACATAGGTGTTTTTTTTATTGAGTCCAAGTGGGTCCAATGCGGAGTGGAGAGCCAGTGACTAGGCGAGTTCCACAGATGGAACTTGTAGGTTATAATTATGCAATCTTTGCATGCAAGTGGAAAGCTTTGTGGTCCTTGACCTTTTGAAGGAGTGAAATCTCAGATAATGCATTAGCCCTTCCTGCTTTGAGGAGATGTTTATTAGAAATGTCCTGGTAAAGATCAGGATTGAAACTAAAGGTGAAGGTTTATATAGTTGATAGTTTACAACTAACTTTGATGAAAAATCTTGACTAACTCCTTGAAGTGCATTTGCAGGAGTCTATATTGTTCAGCACCCCAATATTGTTTGTTGTCCTATCCTGGCGTGAGGGTTTCCACTTTGACATGTAAAATGCGCACACTGAAAATTCACTATTACATCGCTTGATTTAGTTACCTTGCGATTGGTTCTAATCCATGTTGATGGTTTTGATGCTTCTTGCACTTTAATTGCTGCATTTGTTCCACAGACCCCCCCCCCCCCCCCTCCCCCTTTTTACTTCAGTAATTTTTACATGAAGCTATAACTTGGATTAAAACTTTGAATTTTTTTGTATTAAATGCTTGTTTGCTAAGCAATTAAATAATATTTACAGCACAAAACTAGGCCACTTTTGCAGTAGGTCCATGATCAACAATTGCTCCTCTTGCCACCCCATTGTTCATTGAACTTTTGTATCTATTCTGTTCCTTTCTCGTGTATCCCAGAGCTAGCTTTAAATGCCTGATACTTTTATCTCGTCTGATTATGGTAGTGAGTTTCACACTGTAACCCACTGAGACAAGGTTTCTTATTAGTTGGTGACTGCATGGCTACAAGGTCTGGTCTTTGCTTGTCCCACCAATGAAAGCATTCTGTCTGTCTACCTTATCAAAGGTTTTTGTAGTCATAGATTATATCTGCTCTACCTTATTTTAGAGAAAAAAAGTACCCCAGCCTAAGAGATTATCCTTATCAAGAAACGAACAAGTTGAAATAATATATTTATTTTTGTATCCTCTGTAGTGCTTCTAAAATCATTGTAAATATGAACAGAAATGTTCATGTTTATAACTGTTGGTCATTGGTTTTCATTATTTTCCCTGTAGAATAGAACACATCATTGGTTTATTAACTTTTGTTATGACCTGATAACTGATAATACCCCTTTTACTGCATTGAGCACCTTTTCAGGAGAGAAAATTCTGCTTCATGAATTTAGTAAGTGACTCTTTTGCTAGTCCAACTATGATAAAGTATGATAGACACAAAAAGCTGGATTAACTCAGCAGGGATGGGCAGCATCTCTGGAGAGAAGGAATGGGTGACGTTTCGGGTCGAGACCCTTCAGATAAAGTATTACTGTGCTTCTATTTGGATCATCACACGTAAGTAAACTGAGCCAGTTCAGGAGCAAGTATTTATCTTTGACCCCGGGGAATATGTTTGGACTAGGGGCTTTGCCTGCATTACGTAAATTGGATTTTTGTCCAGTTAGAGAACACAATTCAACATGTATCTACTGGTGACTTCCAATTTAATTAAAAATAATAATTTATGGCTATTGTAGCACATGATACTGATTAAGCTAAAATAAATTGAATGACTAAAACTCCGTAGAGATTGCCTTGGACTCTGTAGTAGCTTGATTATCCTAACAGTACATCAGCGAACTAATCCCACTAGATTTTCTTTTCCACAGTACAGGTGCCAAAAAGTGTTTTGCTTAGTCTATTTGCTCATGATTAGTATCTGTGAACTGAATGGCAGACCTGTATGGTCAGGCGAACTTAAGCAGTCTGTAATTGTAATATGAACTCTTGATGACTTCAGCTGTTTAAGTCCTCCAGATTTGTTTTTGGAAGGCCCAGGCTTTCATTTTTTTTTCTGTCTGTCGATGTAATATTGCCTTGGCCACTTTCATAGGAGAATTGGCAAACTTCCCTTCTTGTGGTTATTTTCTCCAAGAACATGGCAATTTGATTTGTAATGTTAAACAAGAATCTGGTTATCCAAAAGGGAGCTTGTTGAAGCATGACTTAAGCTCTGGCAGAACACTTGCTTAGTTAGGGTAAAGGGCATTGTGATCTTATCATACAATTGACACAGTTTCACATTGGAACAACGTGGACAGTGAGTGGGTTGTGGTGAAAAAAATTATTGATTTGATTGATCGATTTAAGATGTGGTTAACAGAAATTATCTCATTGTGCTTGTATATAGGCAAAGTGCCTATCTGTGTTCATTGGCCTTGCATCTTCGGCAAAGAGCCATTTTGCCGGTGGATAAATTATCTAGTGGGGCATTGAGAATGCAATTAATATTTCTTACAGGTATGTGAGACAAAGCCAGGAAAATTACTGTGCCAAAAGTTTAACGTTTGAGCATAAATGCTGACATCTTAATTGTTTTGCTTTCTCGGCAGGTAACATTGAATTTAATCAGCCAATACTCTTCCCAGAGGAGGAAAGGTTATCCTCTCTTCAGAGTTTCTTAATGTATCCATGCATTAGTCTCTTGTGAGAAGATTACATCTGTTTTTTTCTAAAAGGACATGCCTTATATTTGCACCTGGAAAAGATAGTTCACTTTTTTTCTTGAGGAATGTTTAATTTGTTGCCTAAGAGCAATTAAACAGAACTGATCTAAAAACACAAGTTTGGCACTGCCAGAGCCCAACATCATTTGTAGATCGTAAAACAATTTCTTTAGGGACTGACACAATTCAAAGTTAATAGTACGTTATCTTTAGTACGTTATATTTTTATAATGACATCCAGTTGTGCAAGAGAATTTGCTGTCCATTTCTTGCTGTACAATGGAAGGCTTTATCTCTGCAGGTACATCACCAATTTTCCAGCAACCTTGGTTCCAGAGCCTTGCCAGATTGCTGGAACAACAGAGGTCATGTAACAATAATTCAACAATACCTCTGACCCACTAATTATTCCCCATCCTGTGTCTCTAAAGCACCATGAAATACTAGAGAGTTAAATAAAACAAATATTAAAAGTAAATTAAAAAATTTAATTTTCCGGCAGGACTACCAGGCCGACCTCCACCGACCTAAGATTTGCCAATAATGCGGTTGGGGAGGGCGTGCCTGCTGCCCCCGCCATCTGCTGCGAGCCTTTGAGAGGAGTCGAACGGTACCAACACGGTCTGCCTAAGCCGCCAGGAGGCCAAGATACCCGCTCAGAAAATTGGCCTCAGAAGTCGGCTGTGGGAACAGATCCATTGGCTCTAACTGGACCATAGTTCAGTTGCCTGGCCACGGGGCAACTTCAACCCACTGATCGGAAGCCTGGCCGTGGGAATCCCGAAGAGGTCCAGATTGGCCACCTCACCCGGCAATATTTGGAGGGACTACCGTGGGGGAATTTCATTAACACTCTCATAATTTTGGCTTGATTCAAGGAAGTGCCAGATCATTAGTTGCCCGAAAATTGGTGGTGTACCTGTATCAACCTCTTTGTACGAGTCAGAATCATAACTAATAATTACCAAGAAACCGCAGGGCCATTCAGCCTTGTGAGTTTATCCAGTCATTCAATTAGATTATGAATGATCAAACCTTAATTCACCTTGGCTTCATGTCACTTCATTCTCTAAACCAAACAAGAGTTAGTAAATAAAAATAATGGGTCTGATACTTCAATATTCTCTTGCAGTCTTCACAAAATCAAATCTACAAAGTCTTACAGTGGAACAACGGCAGGTATTTCTGGGAATAATATTGAAGGTGCAGGATCAGTTGATTAGAAAAGAGGAAGAAAGATTCCAAGGGGTGTAAGGGGCGACCGTGGCTGACAAGGGAAGTCAAGGACAGTATAAAAATAAACAAGAAGAAGTACAACACAGCAAAGATGAGCGGGAAGCCAGAGGATTGGGTAACTTTTAAAGAGCAACAGAAGATAACTAAAAAGGCAATGTGGGGGGGAAAAGATGAGGTACGAAGGTAAGATAGCCATGAATATAAAGGATAGTAAAAGCTGCTTTAGGTATGTGAAGAGGAAAAAATTAGTTAAGACCAAAGTTGGACCCTTGAAGACTAAAAAGGAGGAATTTATTATGGGGAACAAGGAAATGGCAGATGAGTTGAACAGGTACTTTGGATCTGTCTTCACTAAGTCAAGTCAAGTCAATTTTATTTCTATAGCACATTTAAAAACAACTCTCATTGACCAGAGTCCTTTACATTTGTGCAGGTACTAACATGCTACAAAACAGTGGTACATAGATCAACAATACATACATAGATACATGCATACAGTGCTCCCTCAGAGGACCTCAAGAAAGGCTTGAGAGTGGAAATAAGTTTTAAGTCTAGACTTAAAAGAGTTGATGGAGGGGGCAGTTCTGATGGGAAGAGGGATGCTGTTCCATAGTCTAGGAGCTGCAACTGCAAAGGCGCGGTCGCCCCGAGCTTACGCCTAGACCGCAGGATGATCAGTAACCCCAAGTCGGCCGATCTGAGGGACCTGGAGGTGGTATGGTGGATAAGCAGATATTTGATGTAGGTGGGGGCAAGCCCGTTAAGGGCTTTGTATGCATAACGAAGGAGCTTGAAATTGATTCGGAACCATACAGGGAGCCAGTGGAGAGAGACCAGAATCAGGGTGATGTGGTCCCTTTTTCGAGTGCCCGTCAGGAGTCTCGCTGCGGCATTTTGGACCAATTGCAGGTGGGGACAGGGATGATTGCCTGATGCCAGTGTATAGGGAGTTGCAGTAATCATGGCGGGAGGAGATAAATGAGTGGATGATCTTTTCAAGGTCGTCAAATTGGAGGAATTGTTTTATTTTAGCTATCATCCGAAGCTGGAAGAAGCTAGCTTTTACCACGGCATTGACTTGTTTGTCAAATTTCAACGTGGAGTCAAATATCACGCCAAGGTTTTTGACATGTGGTTTGAGTAATGGGGTAAGGCTTCCAAGGCTGCCTGCTATTGTTTTGATTGAGTCCGAGGGGCCGAGTAGGATGACCTCAGACTTACTCTTGTTTAGTTGGAGGAAATTCTGGGCCATCCACACCTTATATCCTCGACGCAGTGGATAAGGCTGTGTAGATTTGATCGGTTGTTGGGTTTCAGGGGGAGATAGAGTTGTGTATCGTCTGCATAGCAGTGGAAGGAAATGCCGTGCCTTTGAATGACTTGGCCTGAGGGGAGCATATATGGGAGCAGAGAATGGGGCCTAGGATGGAACCTTGTGGAACCCCGCAGCAAAGGCCAGCTGGGGAGGAGAAAGAGTTGCCTAAGTTTGTAGAGGAACTCCTATCTTTGAGTTAGGAGACGCACCAGCTCAGGGCAGTGCCATCAATCCAACACCATACCGGAGACGGTCAATTAAGATGGTGTGGTTGACTGTATCAAATGCTGTGCTGAGGTCGAGAATGAGCAGGATTGCACAGTCGCCTGAGTCAATGGTGAGAAGTAGGTCATTATGTACCTTCAACAAGGCAGACTCTGTGCTGTGGTGGGCCCTGAAACCTGATTGGAAAGTTTCCAGGGTGGTATTTTGGTGTAGGTATGGCTTAAGTTAATTTTAAATTACATTTTCAAGGACTTTTGAGAGGAAAGACAGTTTGGAAATAGGTCTGTAGTTGCTAGGCAAGGTGTGCCTAGGTTAGTTTTTTTTCAGGAGGGGCTGGACCACCTCATGCTTGAAGCAGGTAGGAACAGTGCCAGTGGCCAGAGAACTGTTGATGATGGCGAGGATGCTGGGACCGGCTATTGCAATGACATCCCTTCAGAAAGGCAGAGGGGGACAACGTCGAGGGGGCAGGTAGCAGGTTTCATAGTGGAGACCAGCTTTACAAGGGAGGGTAGAGTAACGGGTTGGAAACAGTCTAATTTTGAATAACAGACCAATGAGACAGCCAGGTCACGGATGGGAGGGAAATATTCATTCTGATGATCTTAACTTTGCTGGTAAAAAATGTAGTAAATTCTTCGCACTTAGTAGGGGACCCAGCTAAGCTGGTACTAAGGGGGGCAGTACATATGATAAAGGTAATGGTACTAAAAAAGGACCTTGGAGTTATGGGTGTTTTTGGAAATGTGGTCGGAAAAATATTGTGTTCTCGCAGACTTTACTGCTTCCTGGTATTTGAGAAGATTGTTTCTCAAAAGTTCAAAGAAAATTTGAAGCTTGTCAGATTTATACTTCCATTCTAATTTTCTGCACTCTCATCTTAGGGGTCTGGTGGTGTCATTGAGCCAGGGTCAGCCTTAAAGCTTAGGCTTTTTCATTTTAAGAGAAGCAACAGAATCCAGGATGGAAGAGCAAGTAGTATTGAATAAAGAAATGAGGTCGTCAGTGCTGAGGTGGAGGGGAGACGCCTCGATGGTGCAGATGTCGGGGGCAGCTATGAGAGCCTCAGAGAACTTACTGGCAGTCGAAGAGTTTACGTAGCGGGAGTAGCGATCAGGGAGATGGGATTTTGAGGGAGAGAAAGGGCAGAGATGCATCGAATATAATTGCACTATGATCAGACAGACAGGCATCAATCATTTCTGGATTACAAATTGGGAGACCAAACGATAGCACCAGGTCGAGTGTATGGCCAAGCTTGTGCATGGTCCAATGGTAAGTAAGAGTCAGATTGAAGGACTCAACCAGGTTCATAAATTCACTCACAAAGAGGCTTAGTGGGACAGAAGACATGAATGTTAAAGTCACCAAGAATCAGGACCTGGTCAAATTTGGGCAACAAGCTAGCGATAAGATCAGCAAATTGTGAGATAAAGTCCTTATGCATTTTTGGTGGGCGATACACAAGAACAATTAAACGTGGACAGATTAGACCAACTATGATTAGTTGATGTTCAAAACTGAAGAAATGATCAGCGTTCATGAGGCGGCAGTTGAAATGTTTCTTAAACACTGCGACCGGAGAGCCTAGGCGAGCTGAAAAAGTTACAGTTATCAGGAACAGTTCCACGAGTGGAGCAAGCTCACCAGGATTAAGCCAGGTTTCTGTGATCAGTAGGAAGTCCAATCCACGTCGGTGAAGATTAACTAAGGAGTACACAAACAATCTTCCTGATGTACTAGCGGCCGAGGATCTGGGGTGACAGAGGAAACTGAAGGAAATCCACATTAGGCAGGAAATGATGTTGGGTAGACTAATGGGACTGAAGGCTGATAAATCCCCAGGGCCCGATGGTCTGCGTCCAGGGTATTTAACGAAGTGGCTCTTGATTAGTTCCTGTGGATTGGAGGGTAGCTAAAGTTATCCCCACTTTTTAAGAAAGGCGGGGGGAGGGAGGGAAAGAGAAAACAGGGAGTTATAAACCAGTTAGCCTGACATCGGTGGTGGGGAAGATGCTGGTGTCATTCATAAAAGATGAAATAGCGGCACATTTGGATAGCAGTAACAGGATCGGTCCGAGTCAGTATGGATTTACGAAGCGAAAATCATGCTTGACAATGTAACTCGGAAAATGGACAAGAGTGAGCCAGTGGATATAGTGTAACTGGACTTTCAGAAAGCATTTGATAAGGTCCCACATAGGAGATTAGTGGGCAAAATTAGGGCACATGGTACTGGGGGTAGAGTGCTGACATGGATAGAAAATTGGTTGGCAGACAGGAAACAAAGAGTAGGGATTAACGGGTCCCTTTCAGAATGGCAGGCAGTGACTAGTGGGGTATCATAAGGTCGGTTCTTGGACCGCAGCTATTTACAATATATATATTAATGATTTAGATGAAGGGATTACGTTACATTAGCAAATTTGGAATATATATTTTTATTAGAGTATTTAGACAGTGATTTAGCAAACATATGTTATGATAGCAATATTTCATGTTCAACAAGCATACATTATTAATATTAAGTGTATATTTTGACTAATAGGTTTTTTTTTTATAAAGAGAGGAGAAACAGTAAGAAAAAATAAAATAAAAAATCTACATCAAAAAAGAAAAATCAATAAAGAAAGGAATAATTTACTATTAATACATCGTAGGAGATAAGATCAAGGAATATAAGATATAACTTTTCATCTATTCCTAAATCCAAGTTTCAGTTAGGGTTCCCTGCCGAAACCATTCTACCCTTTTAAGTAATCAATGCAAGAAGACCATGTCCTAACAAAAACTTCTTGTTTGTCCATTAAGGCAAATCTGATTCTTTCCAGGTGTAGGGTCTCCAAACATTTCCATAATCCACATTTTAATTGTGGGGGGATATAGGGCCTTTCCAAAATTTTAATATTAATTTCTTCCCAATTATTATACTGTAATCTAGGAAATTTCTTTGACTTGTTGTAGAGTTAAACTTTGTTCTGATGTTCCAAGTATTATTAATTTTGGGTCCGGATCCAGTTTAGTATAATAACTTCAGAAGTTATTCTAAAAATCTCAGTGCAGAAATTCTTAATTTTTATACAATTTGCAAAGGTATGTGTTTAAATTAGCCTCTAGATGTTGACATTTATCGCAGGTAGATGATATTTTGTGGGAAGATTCTATTTAATTTAACTTTAGAATATTGTAATCTATGTAAAACTTTAAATTATATTAGAGCATGTCTGGAATTTAGCGAGCATATATCCCATATTTTTATCCCATATATCTTTCGTTATGGATTGATTTATTTCATTTTCCCATGTGTGTCTATATGATTCCGTTGATGGTGTCTCACTATCTAAAAGGGTGTTGTAAATATAAGTTATTACTTTTTCTGTGTTAGGATGCTTAGTCAGAGATTCATCTAAGATTTCTGGTTCCCTATTCCTATAATCTTGTGTATTTGACCTAACATAATCTCTGAGTTTGTAGATATCGAAAAAAAAAAAAACTATTTGAGTGTAACCCATAAATCTGTTTTTGCAGTTCCTGAAATGAGAGATAAGTGCCTTTTTTGTAAAGGTGTTCCACCCTTTTGATTCCATAGTTTTTCCATTGTATAAAGCCTTTATCTAGTATGGAAGGTTTGAATAAGGGATTGTTTACAATAGGGAGATAGAGTGGTATATTATCCAGTTTTAGAGCCTTTTTAAGTTGTTTCCTGATTCGTATACCACTACATATTATAGGGTTTTCCCCATAAGTTTTTTTGTGCAATTTTGTCAATGCAAATATAATCGAACCGATTTCAAAAGGTAGACAATCCTCCTTTTCCATCCTTAACCATTCTGGTTGTTGATCCATTTCTTCCAGCCAAAAATTCATGTTTTTAATATAAACTGCCCAGAAATAAAACAAAAAGTTTGGTAGAGCTAAACCTTCATTAATCTTTGATTTACATAAATGTTTTTTATTTATTCTATGATTCTTGTAGTCCCAGATGAAACTTGTAACAGTAGAGTCTACTTTAAAAAAAAATGATTTTGGAATATATATCGGGATTGATTGAAATAGGTACAATAATTGCGGTAGAAAAAATCATTTTTATAACATTAATTCTACCGTACATTGAGATAGGAAGTGTTTTCCAGTATTGAATATTCTTATTTAGTTTTATTCATTAAAGGTGGAAAAAAATTTGATTTAAATAAAGAAACTATACCCCTTAGTTACATAAATACCTAGATATTTAAATTTTTTCGTCAACTATTTTAAAAGGTGATTGTTTGTAGTATATGTATATTATTATCCGCTATTTGACATGATTTCGCTTTTATTCCAATTAATTCTATATCCTGAGAAATGACCGAATTGAGTTATTCGATTTAATAAATTTGGAATACTAATTTCCGGCTTTGTAATATATATTAGTACATCATCTGCATATAGAGAAATTTTATTCATTGTATCTTTAGTATTGTACCCATGTATTTCTGGATTAGATCTGACATTTTCTGCAAGTGGTTCAATTGCTAAAGCGAATAATAATGGAGATAACGAACATCCTTGTCTACAACCTCTGGAAAGATTACATTTAGTTGATTTGTTAGTATTCTAGCTGTTGGGTTAGAATATAACAATTTAACCCATGCGCAGTACTTCTCTCCCAATTGAATTTTTTCCATCACTGAAAATAAATATGGCCAATCTACTTGATCAAAGGCTTTTTCAGTATCTAGCGATATAATTGCTTGATCTTCATTAGCAATTCTGTTTGAGTATATAATATTAAACAATCGTCTAAGATTATAAAATGATGACGTTTTGGGATAAAACCTGTTTGATCAGGGTGTATTAATTTGTTAATTACTAAGCTCAAATCTATTAGAAAGGATTTTAGTTAATATTTTCTGATCGTATTTAATAGAGTATTGCTCTATATGAGGCCGGGTCTTCTAGATCCTTATCAGTTTTAGGTATATAAGTATTATTGTAGATTCATTTAAAGTTTCCGGGAGTTGCTGTTGAGTATAAGCATGTTTATACAGTGTTTGTAAGCGTGGAGAAATCAGATCATAAAATTTTTTATAGAATTCAGAACGGCGGCCTTTCCATTTTTTAAAGATCTAATTGACTCTTCAATATCTTTGGTCGTTATTTCAGCTCCTAATAATTTGTGTTCTTGCAGATCTAAGCCTTTTTAAGGTTGCATTTCTGTAAAAATGCTTCCATTCCTATTGATTGTTGTGTCACTTTAGTTGAAATAAAGATCTTGATAGTATTGTAAAAATCTGTCATTAATATCTTTGGGGAGTGTTAGTAGTTATTTTTCCCTTTTCTGATCTAATCTTATGTATCATTTTTTCTCCAACCAGTTTTCGAAGCTGGCGTGCCAATATTTATGTGGTTTATCACCAAAATTCAAAATTTAATTGTTTTGTATGTTGATAAAGTTTTATTATTTGGTCAGATTATATTTTATTTAATTTTATATTTCAATGCAGCTATTTTATTTGTTTTACCAATGAAGGTGCTCTTGCATTTTCTATGTCGATTTGTTTTTATTTCCAATTCCAATGTCTGTTGTTTAGCTCTATTCTCTTTGTTAAGAAATGACCTGAGAGGAGATTAATACCCCTCGTGTAAATGCTTTGAATGTTTCCCAGAGAGAAGGGAAGCAGAGATTTCGGGATGGTCATTGACCTCGAAGAACATATAAATCTGTTTTACAAGATATTCACAAACATACCTGTTCTTTTAACATTAGCACATTTGCAGATGACATAAAGCTGGGTGGCAGTCTGAAATGTGATGAGGATGCTTTGAGAATGCAGAGTGATTTGGACAGGTTGGGTGAGTTGGGCAGATGAGATGCATGGCAGATGCAGTTTAATGTGGATAAATGTGGAGGTTATCTCCTCCTCTTTGGTAGCAAAAACAGGAAGGCAGATTATTATCTAAATGATGTCAAGTTGGGGGAAAAAGGGGGAAGTACAAACAGGATCTGGGGGTCCTTGTTCATCAGTCAATGAAAGTAAGCATGCAGGTTACATCAGGCAGTGAAGAAAGAGAAAAGCGAATGAGAAAAAGACACGAAAGGGTATGTTGGCCTTCATAACAAGAGGGAATTGAGTATATGAGCAAAGAGGTCCTTCTGCAGTTGTACACGGCCCTAGTGAGACCACACCTGGAGTATTGTGTGGCAGTTTTTGTCTCTAAATTTGAGGAAGGACATTCTTGCTATTGAGAGAGTTTGCCGCGTAGGTTCACAAGGTTAAATCCCGGGATGGTGGGATTGTCATATGCTGAGCGAATGGAGCGGCTGGGCTTGTATACTCTGGAATTTTGAAGGATGAGAGGGGGTCCTATTGAAACATATAAGATATTAATGGTTTGTACAAGCTTGTTTCCGATGTTGGGGGAGTCCAGAAGCAGGGACCACAGTTTAAGAATAAGGAGTAAGCCATTTAGAACGGAGATGAGGAAACACTTTTTCACACAGTGAGTTGTGAGTGTGGAATTCTCTGCCTCAGAGGGCGGTGGAGGCCGTTTCTCTGGAAACTTTCAAGACGGAGCCAAGATAGGGCTCATAAAGATAACAGACTCGGGGGAGATGGGGAGAAGGCAGGAACGGGGTACTGATTGTGGATGATCAGCCATGATCACATTGAATGGCATTGCTGGCTCGAAGGGCCGGATGGCCTACCCTTGCACATATTGTCTATTGTCTTGGGACCCATTTTTTCATATCAAATTTAAAATTCAAAGTGGTGGAGTTAAGCGAGAAGGTGGAGTTGCGTTTTGCATTATGACAATAGGATATCCCTGGGGGATTCTTCAGTGAGGCTAATATTTTTCTGGATGCAATGAGACCTGGTGGGAAAAATGGGGTGATCATTTTGATAGTCATCGGTAATTAGAAAAGGAAATATGTAGGGAGATCACAAATAACTGCAAGAATAATCGGTGTGTAATTCTGGGGGGTGTTAATTTTCTGACCTTTTACAGGATTTGCCATAGTGCTAAGGGCTTGAATGGGTAGGAACTTGCTAAGTGTTCAGGAAGGAAATCCCAGTTAATAAGTAGATGACATATAGGAAGGGACCTAAACTTTATCTCCTCTTAGAAATATGATATGGCAAGTGACTGAAGTGTTAATGAAAGAGCACAGTGACCATAATGTTATTCTGAAGAAGGGTCCCAACCCAAGGCATCACCTATCCAGGGTACACAAAAAGCTGGAGAAACTCAGCGGTTTCTCCAGCTGAGTTTCTCCAGCTTTTTGTGTACCCTCGATTCTCCAGCATCTGCAGTTCCTTCTTTAAAACATCACCTATCCATATTCTCCGGAGATGTTGCCTGACCCACTAATTTTCTCCAGAATTTTGTGTCTCTTTGTAAAATGGCATCAGCTGTTCTTTGTTTCTTCATAGTTTTACACTATTTATGGAAAATAATAAGTGATCCAAATGTCAGTCGGGAAGTGGTGTTGGGTAAATTGAATAGATTAAAGGCCGATAAATCCCCAGGGCCAGATAGGCTGCATCCTCCCAGAGTATTGGGAAGAAGGAGTTTAGTAGCTCAGGAAATAGGTGGATGCATTAGTGGTTAATCTTTCAAAACTCTTTAGAATTCTGGAGTAGTTCCTGAGGATTGGCGTGGGTAGGGTTTGTGAGGTAGCAAATGTAAGCCCCTCTCTTTTTAAGATGGTTTTGGGGATGTTGGTGAGGGAGAGAGTATGAAAACGGGGGAATTACAGGACGCATCGGGTTGTTGGTTTGGTTAGTCTAACATCGGTAGTGGGGGGAGGGGGAAACTGCTAGAGTCAGTTATTAAAGATGGGATAGCAGCACATTTGGGAAAGTGGTGAAATCATTGGACAAAGTCAGCATGGATTTACAAAAGGTAAATCATGTCTGACGAATCTTGTGGGAATTTTTCGAGGATGTAACTAGTAGCGTGGATAAGGGAGGGGAGAAGGGAGAACCATGGATGTGGTATATCTGGACTTCCAGAAGGCTTTCGACAAGGTCCCACATAAGAGATTAGTATACAAACTTAAAAGCATACGGTTTATTAGGGGTTCAGTATTGATGTGGATAGAGAACTGGCTGGCAAACAGGAAGCAAAGAGTAGGAGTAAACGGGTTTCCTTTTCACAATGGCAGGCAGTAACTAGTGGGGTACCGAGGGCTCAGTGCTGGGACCCCAGCTATTTACAATATATATTAATGATCTGGATGAGGGAATTGAAGGCAATATCTCCAAGTTTGCGGATTACACTAAGCTGGGGGGCAGTGTTTAGCTGTGAGGAGGATGCTAGGAGACTGCAAGGTGACTTGGATTAGGCTGGGTGAGTGGGCAAATGTTTGGCAGATGCTAGCTATAATGTGGATAAATGTGAGGTTATCCACTTTGGTGGCAAGAACAGGAAAGCAGACTTTTATTTAAATGGTGGCCGATTAGGAAAAGGGGAGATGCAGCGAGACCTGGGTGTCATGGTACACCAGTCATTGAAAGGAGGCATGCAGGGTGCAGCAGGCAGTAGAAAAAAGCGAATGGTATGTTTAGCCTTTTTCATAGCAAAAGGATTTGAGTACAGGAGCAGGGGAGGTTCTACTTCAGTTGTACAGGGTCTTGGTGAGACCACACCTGGAGTATTGCGTACAGTTTTGGGTCTCCCCAACCAAATCTGAGGAAGGACATTATTGCCATAGAGGGCGTGCAGAGAAGGTTCACCACCCTGACTGATTCCTGGGATGTCAGGACTGTCTTATGAAGAAAGACTGGATAGACTCGGTTTATACTCTCTGGAATGTAGGAGATTGAGAGGGGATCTTATAGAAACTTACAAAATTCTTAAGACGGGGGTTGGACAGGCTAGATGCAGGAAGATTGGTTCCCGATGTTGGGGAAGTCCAGGACAAGGGGTCACAGCTTAAGGATAAGGGGGAAATCCTTTAAGGAGCCCCGAGATGATGAAGACTTTTTTCACACAGAGAGTGGTGGAGTCTCTGGAACTCTCTGCCACAGAAGGGTAGTTTGAGGCCAGTTCATTGAGCTATATAGGAGACCAGAGGATTAAGAGTGAGTTGGATGTGGCCCTCGAGATGTGGCTAAGGGGGATCTACAGATCGCTCTCGTGGCGTATGGAGAGAAGGCAGGTACGGGATACTGAGTTGGATGATCAGCCATGATCTTATTGAATGGCGGTGCAGGCTCGAGGGGCTGAATGGCCTACTCCTGACACCTAATTTCTATGTTTCTATGTTGATGCCCTAGATTGAGCCAAGGCCCAAAAAACATTGTATATTGGTGGTATTAGGGGACTGTATCATCAAAAAATGTTGATGAGGAGAGGCTGTTTTGCAGGTTAAAGTGACATCTGGTAAGGGTAAGGGGGGAGGCTTTTAAATGTGAAATTAGTGAGAGTTCACAGTCGGCATGCTCCTGTTTGGAGACCTGAAGGGCAAAGGCTTTATGGCAGAGTAGGAATCCCTCGGATGATAAAAGAGATTGAGGGTTCAAGGAAAAAAGGAGGAAGGCAAATGTCAGGACTCATAGGCAAACTGGAATCAAGTAAATCCTTTGGAGAGTGTCGTAATAGTGGGTTCCTTATGGTAAAGTACACAATAGACTTGGGAGCCAAAGAAAAAAAGGTAACATGATATAGCTTTGGCAGACAAGATAAAGAGAATCTAAAGGTATTTATGGGTATATACGCTAAGGCTAAAGTGCTGTCTAAAAGGTGGTACACTAGGGAGAGAGTAGGGGTCTTTAATGATCAGCTAGGTCAACTGGAGGTTTGTGGTTATTGTGTGAGGTGTTTAAGATCTATATTACTCATCAGCTTTTGGTGGAGAAAGGAGGAAGAAAAAAGACATGGATGCTAAGGAAATCAGCGATGTCTTGAAGATAGTTTACATTTCAGAAGAGGTGCTGCTAGCGGTCTTGAAATGCAAAGTAGGTAAATCCCTAGAACCTGATCAAGTGTATTCTAGGACATTATGGGAAGTTGGAGAAGAAATTGCAGGGCCAATGGCAGAAGCATTTATATAATTGATAGCCACAGATGAAGTGCTGGAAGAATGGAAATTAGTTAATGTTGTGCCTGTATATATGAAAGGCTGCAAGGAAAAGCCTAGAAACAACAGACCTGTGAGCCTAACACAGTAGTGGGTAGTCAATTGGAAGGAATTCTAAAAGACAAGATCCACAAGCATTTTGAAAGGCAAAGTGACATGGCTTTGCTTTGTGCTTGGGAAATCATATCTCAGCGAGCTAATTGAGATGTTTTTTGGAGTCGGTGACCAAAAACGATCGGTTTGCAGTTAGTGGGGGGGCAGTGTGGTAGGTGTTGTCTAGGTGGACTTTGACATGGTGCCGCAAAGTAGGAAGGTCTGCTGGTTGGATCACATGGGAAGCATGGTGAGCTAGCCATCTATACATTACTAAAACTCATCTTGTTTGTTTGCCCAGTTTGTATTTGCACAAACACTGTACACGATAGCGGTACAAAATTTGCACCACCTTACTCACCATTGTCCTGTGATGTAAATGCAACAAGTTTTGTTCAGATTGACGGTATGTTTTAAAAGTTATTAACATTTAGAAAAAAACTTAAAACAGCCCTCACCCACGCATGGGCAGTTGGGTAAGAGTTCCCGTCTTTACTGGCGTCACAAAGGGCACCCAACAGTCCTCAGTCGCGCCTGCGCAGTTGGGGCCTTGCCAGAAATTCAAATCGCCATCTTTTTTTTTACCCCATAACAACGGCGACCCGACCCGACTACTCCACGGGTAATTTTACTTGTATATTAATTTCTGATGATACTGATGGTTGGTGAAAGGGTATCGGAGCAACAATTGAAATTGAATTTATTTGTCATTCAGACCTTTCGGTCGTGAACAAAAAATTTCAGGAGTGGGGTACCGGTGCGAAGGGCAGCGGCTCCCCGGTCAGCTCCTGCCTTCGATGCTGATGACATGTTCTCGAATCTGGTTCTGTAGCCCCGCATGCTGGAGGGGGTGAGCTGGCGTCTTGGAGCTGGGCGGGGGGGGCAGCGCCTGGCCTCTGGCCCAGGCTCGCTGCGGCATCCGACGCTGAGGTAACGGACTGGCCTTTGTGAACGGCAGTGAGGGTTGTGGGCCTGGGCCACGCCTACCCTTCACACCCGGCCTCTCACCCTGGATCCTAGACCATGAACTTCCAGTCTCCGCCAGCGAGAAGAGGTTGAGGGGTGTGGGGGAGGAGAGGGGAAAGAAGGGGAGGGAGGGTGAAGACGAGGCGGATAGGGTAAAGTGCTGGGCATGAGGGGAAATGAGCCAGCCGCGCCTGTGCAGCTTGGGGGCTATGCATGAGTGGTGGAATATTGCGTTGGGGGAATGGGTGAGTGGTGGAATATTGTGTTGGGGGTGCAGACCCACTTAGTCTAGTATATTTAAAATTAGCTTGAAGGTAGGAGAGGGGAAAGAAGTGGGAGGGAGGGTGAAGAGGAGGGGGAGGGGAGTGCTGGGGCATGAGGGGAAATGAGCCGCTCCTGGTGGTAGACGGTTGTATTTGAGACTGAAACCCTGTCCCAAGCGATGTGCGACAAGCGATTCATGTTAACGATTTGGATATGAATGTAGGTAGCATGGTTAATTAGTTTGCAGATGACACTAAAATTGTATTGGTGCATGATAGGGGCTTTGGGTAATGTTGGTGCATGATAGAGGCATTGGGTAATGTTGTGGAGCAGTGAGACCTAGGGGGTGCAGGTCCGTAGTTAAATTAAAGTGATTACCCAGGCAGACAGAGTGGTAAAGAGGGCAGTTAGCATGCGTGAGTGCACTGAGTAAAGGAGTTGGGACGTTATGTTATAGCTGTTATACATTGATAAGGCCACATTTTATATGGTTTGATCGCCCTGCTATGGGAAGTGTGTTATTAAACTGGAAAGTGGGCAGAGGAGATTTTCGAAGTCTGGATGTTTTGATTACGAGGAAAGGCTGAATAGTCTGACATCTTCCCTGGAGCATAGGAGGCTGAGGGATGACTTTATTGAGGGTTATAACATCATGAGGGGCATAGATAAGCCTTTTTCCCAGGTTAGCGGAATATAAAACTATGTTTAAGGTGAAGGGGAATGATTTAAAAGATCTGAGGGGCAACTTTTTCCACACAGAGGCTGGTGTATTTATGGAATGAATTGCCAGAGGAAGTGGTAGAGGTGGGCGCAGTTATGACATCTAAGAGAAAATTGGATAGGAAAGCTATGAAGGGATATGGGTCAGACGCAGTCAAGTGGGACTAGCTTGGTTAGTCAACTTGGTCGGTGAAGACGAGTTGAATCGTTGGGCCTGTTTTCGTTGCTGTAACTTTCATATGAATGAAAATTTATGAGAAAATGTTAGGAAAGTAATTATTCATGTATATACTATTTTTGTTAAAGAACTTTTAATGCGTTTAAAATGGAAACAATTATACATTGGCAGTCTTTCTTAATATTAATTTGCCAGGTACATTAGAAACCTGTTAGTTGCATTCATTTTATGGTTTTGTCTAGTTTGAAAAACATTTTTTTTTTTAGGAATTGATTTAAATAAAAGCAATATGGGGAAAATTTCAAACCAGTTTTAATAATCATGGATGCATCCACAGCAGCAAAAGCAAAAACTGGCCACAATTCAAATCACAATGCTAGTTTTAGTGTTTGCAAACAATGTCTGGCATCATGGAATTTATGTGTGTTGGATAAATGCGGACCCTTTTCAAGAGTCAAGAGTTTGTTTTTCATTCATATGGCGCTAGATATGAACAAGAACAATGAATGTCTGCAGGTTTACATGCACAATGAATGCATCAATAACAATTTATTAATAATTCGATATGAACTAGTCTGCGATAGTGCAAAACAAATGTACGCAGAGCAACCATAGTAATGCAAAGTCTGCAGTGGCTTGGTAGGGTTTTGCATGGTGGTTTAAAACCCTGATGATTGATGGGAAGAAGCAGTTGAATCTAGGGCACAGATATGCAGCAGGGCAGCACAGTGGTGCAGCTGGTAGAGCTGCTGCCTCACAGCACCAGAGACCTGGGTTCGATCCTGACCTCAGATACAGTCTGTTTGCTGCCTTGAACGCTTCCAGTAGACCTCCAGTTCGATACTGAGAAGGTCAATATCTGCGTTGGGCTGGGCAAGATCCACCACTTTGAGCAATCTCCTTTGTTCTTGAGCGTTTGAATTTCCAAACCAGGCCATGATGCAACCAGTCAATTTGCTCTCCGCCATACAGCCATTCACTATAGTATTTTGCAACATGCTGACTATCCTCAAGATCTGAGGAAATAGAGTCATTAGTGAGCTTTCTTTGTGAATTACATAGTGTGCTGTGCCCAGGCAGTATTATCAGAAATACCCCTGTATGAAACTTGTGGCTTTGGACTAGCAGTGACAGATTGAAGAAGCCCAAATCAGCGCAGAGTTTAAGGACGCTGCCACTGACACCATTGGGACAGGCACATTCCTAGGGTTCACCCTAAAGAAGAATCTTTTGACATTGACCCTTTTGACTCATTCATTGTAGTATAGTCTTGTATGGTCACGATAACATTTGTGACACAAATGTATCACTCTACGATCAAGGAAGCACAATAGTCCAGTTTATCATGCTCATCACCAATATCATCTTTACATGAATTGTCGCTTTGTTTTTAACACTCAAATATGTTCAACATTCTTGATGTTTTTTAATAATGGGGTTTTGCCCCCTGTTTTGTTGATTTAAGCATAATATGCCATACTTTAATTTCCCCTCTTTAAAGACATAATTTTAGTATGTGCCGTGCAAAAAACCTGTCAAATATTTTTTCTGTTTAATTAAACTGTGGCTAAATTACATCAGAATGCATGATATGTTTTCCTTTCTTTCTGCCAATTTCCCCCTTTCCTTGGTCTCTGAACGTATTAACTATTTGGGTAAAATGATTCCATTGGTACTCATACCTCATCTCTTAAGTTGGTCTCAACTTACTCCAGGCACAAACTTTACATACTGAACTATAAAGAACTTTAATGCTTAATGTGGTCTGTTGAGAAGCCTGAAATCACTTGTGTATGAAATCATAAAACTTTAAACTTAATCTACTGGAACAGCCATTTTCTACAATTCAAACCATTTTAATACTTTTGGCAGGGGATTTAACTTTTCCTTGTGTCAAGCTTTCCCTGATATCTCTAATTGAGTTTGACAGGTCCATACAAAATCATTTGTGTAATTCCAACAAGCAGTTGTTGAGAGGTCACAATCATCAATAATAATTCACATCTGTAAACACTAAATGTGCGCCATAAATGTAAAAGATTGTTGATCATTCAGTTGCAATATGAATTTTGAGCATCTTTAATGGCATCTGAAGACCTCTAAAACTAGCAAATTTGTTGACAAATTATTTATGCTTTCATAATGCATGGATATGATTGGTTTAGAGAGTTATGGGCCAAACTAGTGTAGATGGGACACGTTGGTCGGAATGGGCCAGTTGGGCCAAATGGTCTGTTTCAAGTGAGTTTATTGTCATGTGTCCCTGATAGGACAATGAAATTCTTGCTTTGCATCAGCACACAGAACATAAAAGGCATTTACTAAAAAAACAGATCAGTGTGTCCATATACCATATATAAATATATATGGTAATATATGGTATATGGACACACTGATCTGTTTTGTAGTAAATGCCTTCTATGTTCTGTGTCCACACTGTGTGACTCTAAAGGGCCTGTCCCACTAATGCGACATTTCAGCGACTGTCTTTGACTGTCTGCACGCACACGCACACGCACACGCACACCCCCCCCCCCCCCCCCCCCCCCCCCCCCCCCCCCCCCCCCCCCCCCCCCCCCAAGGCCAGGGAAAATCGGGGAGCGCTGTCTGAAATTCACTGTCTCCCACACCCGTGGGAGGAGGGGAGAGAAGCAGTGGAGATACTTTTAAGAAGTCCAGACAACTTTTAATAAAGTTTAGCGGGGCATTTAACATTAATGGTCAGTTTACTTACCTTTTTTTTTTCCTCAACGAGCTATTACCTTTGACTACCATTGATTACCTTCGATTGCCTTCGATTACCTACGATAGCATTACGACCTACCTCGACTAAACCTACGAGTAAAAAAAAATCACTTTTCCCAAAGCGACACGTTTTTTAACTCGCGGGCATTTTTCAGCATGCTGAAAAAAAAAGTCGCAACCTAACTGAGGCCCTCGAGTACGTGGGATCTACTCTCGAGCATGAAGGAAGTTACAAAGACCTCTTAGAAAAACTCGTGTTGACCATGCTGCGAGTAAGAGTCAGGGCAAACTCTTCTAAACACGCGAATTCGGGTCCCCACAGTGACACAGACCCGTAAGTGATTAATTAAAAAACATTCTTGGTTATAAAAAACAAAATTACTTTCAAAACAAAGCAAATTAAAATATATTTTCCATTTTGGACTAGAAAATAATGCACTAATTTACTTAATATTTTATCTGCAATATAATGGTTAAAATGTCATGTATGCAGTAGTATATTTACTGAATAAGCTGGCAAAAATAATGAACTTTGCAATAAACAGGAACAAATAGTAAAATAAGATTTTATTTGTAGAATTATCTAAATTGTTGATAATTCTTTCTGAGTCAAATATTATTGTTCATGACTGTAAATGCTGACATTTCGTTCCCAACAGCAGTGCAGCATGGATTCCTCACTGGAAGGACAGTACTGGTTTAGCAAGTCAGTTCATCACCTTCTCGAAAACAATTGAGGAAGGGCAATAATGTTGGCCTTGTTAGTAATAACGTCATCATGTTAATGAATAAAACCCATCTTAAATGCAGTTATTTAAGAAGTTGCTCTTTGTTGGGAGTTAAAACATGGTTCTCCTGTATAATTGCTTATACTAAAATGTTTTCCTCATGTGGCAATTAATATCTTATTTTTCATGGCTCAAAAAATAATGCTTCTGTCAAATTTGGTTTGCACTTGCAATCAAATGCTGTGGCCTGGCACAATTTTAGTGGAATTAGAAATTTTACATCAACTGATTCACACTCTGTTCTCCAAAAGTTTCTCTCCACTTACAAAAACCAAATCAATAGTTTGATGGTATATTCTCCACTTGCTTGGATGGTTGCAGATATGACAGAATCTTACTATTCAGCAAAACCAATATACTTATTTGACACACAATCCATTTCCTAAATCACCTCCACCAGAAAGTGGAGCAGAAAAAACGAAGTTCTGAAGCAACGCAGTGGGTTCGGCAAGATCTGTGGGGGTAGATTTTGGGTTGGAACCCTTTTTTCGGACTTTGTTTTTTGCTTAAGATTCCAACCACTGAAGTATCTTTGTGTCTTTAAGGATACCAAGTATATGAGAGCAATATTGCATTTAAAATCGTATACAACAATGCCATATTGCCTTGGTAATATATTGTCAATCTTCAGGTCGGTTCTTGGGCAAACTCCTGGATATTGCCACATTGTAACAGCAGGAAATACATCTACTTTTACTTCTGCGGTAATCAAAGAAAAAATATATACTGCTACCTCCTGGTAGGGATGTTTATCAACTGCTGATCTAACCACGATCTTGTATCCTGAGATTTTTATACGAGATGTATGAAGAACAAACTCAAGGATGTGTGTAGATAGACTGCAGGAAAAAAACAAGGAGAAACTTAATGGGCCCAAGGGCTTGTTATAGACACAAATAGCTGGAGTAACTCAGACAGCATCTCTGGAGAAAAAGAATGGGTGATATTTCAGGTCGGAACCCTTCTTCAGACTGAAAGTGGGGGGGAGGGTAAGTGGGAAGAGCTGTAATGTGAGAGAGAAGACCAGGACCATTCAGGGCCAGCTATCTCCTGCAGTTGCAGGTGAAAGTAGGGAGGAGGCAGTGGTTTGGGTGGGAAGGGATGTGAACTCTCGCCTCCAGCTCGTCACCTTCCCCCCCCTCCCCACCCCCCCCACTTTCAGCCTGAAGAAGGGTCCCGACACGAAACGTCATCCATACTTTGTCTCACAGAGATGCAACACCTGTCCTTATACCTCATCCCTCAACCCCATCTAGGGACCCCAACAGTCCTTTCAAGTTAGATAGAGGTTCACATGTACATCCTGTACATTGGCAAGACCGAATGTAAGCTTGGTGACCATTTCGCTGAGCTTGGCCTACCTAGGCCTACGGCAGGGGTTCCCAACCCTTTTCAGCACGTTTATCCCTGGCAACTTTGATAGCACATAACAATGTTGTTTAATTTATTTATGAACAACTAATGATGAACAGATACCGGTATACCAGAACCAAACACAGTCAGTCAATGAGAAAAAATATGTACAAATCCAGAATCAACAAATTTACCCCCTGGGTAGCCGAAATTTACCCCTTGGTTGGGAACACTTGGCCTGTGGGATCTCCCAGTTGCTAACCATTTCAACTCCCCTTCCCATTACCATGCTGACCTTTCTGTGCTTGGTTTCCTCCATTGCCAGAGTGAGGCCATGCGGAAATTGGAAGAGCACCTCGTTGTAGCTTACAACACAACGGTATGAACATTGAATTCTCTCCTTTTACGTAACTTGCACCTCCACTAGTCATTTTACCAGTTCCACTGCCTCCACGTTGTTTCTCTTGATCGCACCTTTCCGAGCCAACAATGGACTTACCGAGTACCGTCCTGCCTGAGGTCATTTGTGGCTGACCCTGATTGGTCCTGGAATTTTCTCACCTCCAGTTCTTTACCTCCCCCACACCTTACTTTCAGTCTGATGAAGTGTCCCGAACCTGAAAAGTCACCCATCCTTTTTGTCCAGGGATGCTGCTTGACCCGCTGAATTACTCCAGCACTTTGTTAATATCTTTGGTATAAACCAGGATCTTAGAAACATAGAAACATAGAGGCGTGTGCGGGGGGTCAATGGGGGGGGGGTAGGTGCGGAGGTGGGGGGGGGGGGTGGGGTTGTGTAGTGGGGGGGGAGCGGGGGGGATGAAGGGAGAGTAGGCCATTCGGCCCTGAAGTTGGTGGGTGGAGGGGGGGGTATGGTGGGGTGTGTTGGGGGGGTGTTCGAGCCTGCACCGCCATTCAATATGATCAGGCTGATCATCCAACTCAGTATTCCTGTACCTCCTTCTATCCATACCCCGATCCCTTCAGCCACAAGGGCCACATCCAACTCCCTCTTAAATATGGCCAATGAACTGGCCTCAACTACCTTCTGTGCAGAGAATTCCACAGATTCACCACTCTCTGTGTGAAAAATGATTTTCTCATCTCGTCCTAAAAGACTTCCCCCTTATCCTTAAACTGTGACCCCTTGTCCTGGACTACCCCAACATCGGGAACAATCTTCCTGCACTAGCCTGTCCAACCCCTTAAGAATTTTGTAAGTCTCTATGAGATCACCCTCAATCTTCTAAATTCCATCGAGTACAAGCCAAGTCTATCCAAGTCTTTCTTTCTTCAGTTTTCTTTATTTCTACAGTGGCCTGTTATGTTTGACCATATGGTGTTTAAAGGAGCCCTATAATTGGCACTTTTTTTTAGGTACGATCCCCAGGTGCACACAACAAATTGCTTTGATCGAAGGTAACACACAAAATGCTGGAGTGACTCGGCGAGGTCAGGAAGCATCTCTGAGAGAAAGAATGGGTGACGTTTCGGGTCGAGACCCTTCAGACTAAATGTCAGGGGAGTGGGAATCAGGACAGAGAATAGTTGTAGTCGGAGATAGAAGCGCTGGTGTGGGAGAAACTGGGAAAGGGGGAGGGGATGGAGAGAGATGTAAAGCAAAGGCTATTTGAAGTTAGAGAAAGTCCATGTTCATACGCTGAGGAGTAAGCTACCCGAGCGAAATATGAGGTGCTGTTCCTCCAATTTGCACTGTTCCTCCAATCAGTTAGGTTAAAGGCGGACTGGGCGGAGGTTTGTGAGCAAAACTCCCAGGGGATCTCCGGGCCTGCGCTTGGTCTCGCTGATATACAGGAGTTGCCACCTGGAACAGTGGATACAATAGATGAGGTTGGAGACGTGAGCAGGTGAACCTCTGCCTCGCCTAAAAACATGGTTGGGTCCTTGCACCTCCTCCAATCTCATCCGCTGTTCCAGTTGTCAACTCCTGTATATCGCGAGACCCAGTGCAGGCTCGCCGATCGTTTTGCTAAACACTTACGCTCAGTCCGCTTTAACCTACCTGATCTCCCGGTTTGTCCAGCACCTTAACTCCCTCTCCTTTCCCATCTGACCTTTCTGTCCGGACCTCATCCACTGTCAAAGTGAGGCCCAGCGCAAATTGGAGGAACAGCACATATTTGCTTGGATAGCTTATATATCATATCCCCCCAGCGGTATGATCATTGACTTCACTAGCTTTAAAATAGCCCTTGCTTTTCCTCTTTCCCCATCTCCTCCCCCTGCCCAGTTCTCCACATAGTCTTACTGTCTCTGACTACATTCTATCTCTGTCCCGCCCACTCCCTAACATCCTCTGAAGAAGGGTTCTCGACCCGAAACATCATCCATATTCCTTCTCTCCAGAGAATGCTGCCTGTCCCGCTGAGTTGCTCCGGCATTTTTGTGTCCTACCTTTAATTTAAACCAGCATCTACAGTCTTTCTTCCTACACAAATTGTTTTGAATCCTTGGATACATTTTGCTCCCATAGAGTGTGAATAGTATTGAGAGAGAGACTGGGTAGTTAGACCCGAAATAACATTACTGTAGAGTGTTTCCTTCAAAAAAAGTAAGAGCTGTGGCATGCCATCTAGTGGCTCACTTACTTAGTTCACGTGTGTCTGGAGTTGTTTCTAATCAGATCTTGATGGCGTATCCCGGGTTTGATCCTGACTGGGTGTTGTCTGAATGGAGTTTGTACGTACTCCCTGTGGCCGCGTGGGTTTTCTCCAGGTGCTCCGGTTTCCTCGCGCATCCCAAAGACGTGCAGGTTTGTAGATTAAATGGCTTCTGTAAAATCTGCCCCCAGTGTGTAGGATGCGAAAGTAGGATAACGAGGAACTCGTGTGAACGTGTGATCGATGGTCTGCCTGGACTCAGTGGGCCGAAGGGCCTGTTTCCACGCAGTATCTCTAAATTAAACTAATCACAAACCAATGTTTAAGAAAGAACCGCAAATGCTGGAAATATCGAAGGTAGACAAAAATGCAGGAGAAGCTCAGCTGGTGAGGCAGCATCTATGGAGTGAAGGAATTGGTGTCGTTTCAGATCGAGACCCTTTCTCAGACTGATGAGGAAACACTTTTTCACACAGAGAGTTGTGAGTCTGTGGAATTCTCTGCCTCACAGGGCTGTGGAGGCCGGCTCCCTGGACACTTTCAAGAGAAAGCTAGATAGGGCTCTTAAAGATAGCGGAGTCAGGGGATATGGGGAGAAGGCAGGAACGGGGTACTGATTGGGGATACACAAAAAGCTGGAGAAACTCAGCGGGTGCAGCAGCATCTAAGGAGCGAAGGAGATGGGCGACGTTTCGGGTCGAGACCCTTCCTCAGACTGGTCAGGGATCAGGGAAACGAGAGATATAGACGGTGATGTGGAGAGATAAGGAACAATGAGTGAAAGATAATGCAAAAAAGTATCGGTGATAAAGGGAACAAGCCATTGTAAGCTGCTTTGTGGTGTGAAAATGAGAAGCTGGTGCGACTGGGTGGGGGAGCGAGATAGAGATAGAGGGAATGCCAGGGCCCGAGGGCTGAGGGAGAGGTAGGAAAGGGGAGGAGACAGCAAGGGTTAACAGAATGAAGAAAATTCAATATTCAAGCCCAAAGGATGCAGACTCCCCCAAGCGGAATAATGAGGTGCTGTTCCTCCAGCTTTGCTGGTGTTGCTCCTCTGGCCGTGGAGGAGGCCCAGAACCGAGAGGTCGGATGTGGAATGGGGAGGGGGAGTTGAAGTGCTGAGCCACCGGGAGGTCGGGTTGGTTATTGCGGACCGAGCGGAGGTGTTCTGGGGCGAAGCGATCGCCAAGCCTCCGCTTGTTTCACCGATATAGATCATCTGGCATCTGGAGCAGCGGATGCAGTAGATGAGGTTGGAGGAGGTGCAGGTGAACCTCTGTCGGACCTGGAAGGACTGCTTGGGTCCTGAAAGGAGTGGAGGGGGAGGTGAAGGGACAAGTGTTGCATTTCTTGCGGTTGCAAGGAAAGTGCCCGGGGAAGGGGTAGAGTGGGAGGGAGGGAAGAATTGACAAGGGAGTTGCGGAGGGAGCGGTCCCCTTTGCGGAAGGCAGACAGGGGGGGAGATGGAAGATGTGGCGGGTGGAGGGTCACGTTGGAGGTGGCGAAACTGGGCGGAGGACTATATGTTGTATTTGCCCGGCTGGTGGGGTGAATGTGAGGACCAGGGGACTCTGCCCGTTTGCGCGTGTGGGGGGGAATGGGGAGCGAGGGCAGTGTTGCGGGGTATGGAGGACCCTGGTGCGAGCCTCATCAATAGTGGGGGAGGGGAATCCCCGGTTCTCTGAAGAATGAGGCCATTTGTGATGACCTGGTGTGGAACACCTCATCCTGGGAGCAGATGTGGCGTAGACGGAGGAATTGGGAATAGGGGATGGAGTCCTTACAGGAAGCAGGGTGGGAGGAAGAGTAGTCCAGGTAGCTGTGTACATATTCCGCTTGGGGAGTCTGCATCCTTTGGGCTTGAATATTGAATTTTCTCAATTCTGTTAACCCTTGCTGTCTCCTCCCCTTCCCACCTCTCCCTCAGCCCTCGGGCCCTGGCATTCCCTCTATCTCTATCTCGCTCCCCCACCCCAGTCGCACCAGCTTCTCATTTTCACACCACAAACAGCTTACAATGGCTTGTTCCCTTTATCACCGATACTTTTTTGCATATCTTTCACTCATTGTTCCTTATCTCTCCACATCACCGTCTATATCTCTCGTTTCCCTGATCCCTGACCAGTCTGAGGAAGGGTCTCGACCCGAAACGTCGCCTATCTCCTTCGCTCCTTAGATGCTGCTGCACCCGCTGAGTTTCTCCAGCTTTTTGTGTACCCTCGATTCTCCAGCATCTGCAGTTCCTTCTTTTAAAAAAAAAAAAAAAATACTGATTGGGGATGATCAGCCATGATCACATTGAATGGCGGTGCTGGCTCGAAGGGCCGAATGGCCTATTCCTGCACCTATTGTCTATTGTGTCTGTCCAAGATTTTGTGGCATCATTACTGATTTTTGAAGAATTAAGCGCTTCCAATCTAACGCCCAACCCATGCAAATTTTTGCATGCTTGCACAGAGCAGATCTACAATCACATATTACAATCCGCTCCGCACTCTTAAATCTCTATTACACTGTAAATGACTCAATTGTAATCATGTATTTATTGTCTTTCCGCTGACTGGATAGCTTGCAATAAAAGTTTTTCACTGTACCTGTGAATACATGTATTTATAAACAAAACTAAACCATAAAAAGTCTGAATCAATCTATGGCCTAATGTTACTAAAAATATATTATTGCGGGGGCGTGGGGGAGGGTGGCTTTCGGCATCATACACAGTAACCACCACCTCTCCCCCGATATTATATTAATATTATCCATTTTCTCCTTTTACCTCATTCCCCGCCCTATCCACTCACTCATAACCCCCAATTGCGCTGATGCATCTAGGGGGGGGGGGGGGGGGGGGGGCGGCTAGAGAGGGTGAGGGAGGTAGAGAGGGTGTAGTGATTGAGATGTGGGGGGGGGTGTGGGCTAGTTCCCGAACTCCACCACGGGGGGGGGGGGCAGGAAAGGGAGGGGGGGGTCGAGAGGGAGGGGCTAGAGAGGGAGCAGGAGGGAGTGGCAGGGGTAGAGCAGAGATGCCAACTGGTACGGATTTCCCGTAATCTCTACGGAAAATTGGCCAATTACGGGCGGTTACGCTTTTCATATCGTAAATCCCGGATTTTGCCGATTTTAAGTTAGCACATACTTGTTGTGTGTGTTTGGGAGTGTGTGAGTGTGTGAGTGCCAGTGATGGAAATGGGGGGGGTACGCAGAGGGACGACGTTCTCCTACGTTCCAGTTTCCAGTTTCCATCCTGTGCATGAATTCCCAGCTTTATCCTGCGCTACTTAATCCAAGGACGAGCGAACAATCGACAGTAGGGCGAAAACGGAACGATCATAGATGACATTTCGGATTGAGACCCTTCTTCAGACCGTCAGGGGAAAGAGGAACAATAGATATAGATGGCACTAAGGACAAACGAATGGAAGATATGCCACCGTTTCCCTTTCCCTTGATTGTCAGTCTGAAGAAGGGTCTCTGCCATAAATGTCACCACCTATTGCGCTCTACATGGTTTTGCTTTCGTCCGTCTGTCCATGCATTCACTCACTCTTGGTGCCGGCGCTTCTCCGCTCAGACTCCGACAACACACACACACACGCAGATCGGGCGCGGGCTGGACCAGGAGCAGGGTGCAGGATGACATCAAATGGGTGGCAGCTATAGAAAAAGTACGGAAATTCTAAGGGGGGTGGGGGGCTGGGGTGGCTCAGTGGGACGGGCGCCGGGCTCTGGGGAGTGGATGACTTTTCTGGTCGAGATCCTTCTGCAGATAATCACAAGTAACTCCTCACCGCGAGAGTTCAGTTCAGTCTGAAAAAGAGTCTTCTCTCCAGTCGCTGCCTGTCCCCGTTGAGTTATTTCCAGCTGTATGTCTAACTTAAATTTCAAGAGTTAAATAAAAAAACACAGAGTGCTGGAGGAACTCAGCGGGCTTCGCGGCATCTTGTGGAGGGAATGGATTACGAGTTGTTTCGGGCCAGGGTTCTTCTTCAATAGGAAGGAAAATGCAGATCAAAGATACTAGAGCGGATACTAGTATCTTTGCTGCAGATCAGGCATGATATTCTTCCGATTTAAATCGTAATTTTCGATTTTATTGTTTTCCTATTTTTATTTTTCGCGCCCGATTATTTGGTGGCCAATCACGACTGTCTCTAAGGGGGTTGCGTCCAATCACCGACCAGCTACCCTTAAAATTCCCGTCCAATCAATAAATCGGTCTCCTTCCCGCCCAATCAGCCGCCGTCTCCCAAGGGCATTGTGGTCCAATCACATAATGCGCTGGTCACTTGGCAGCCAATCAGACAGTCCTCCTAGGGGCCTTTTGAACAATCACCGACCTGCTTCCCTCACTACAAGCAGACGATGGGCTGCAGCCAACACACACACACAGACTAAGAGACAGAGTCACCCCCCCCCCCTCCTTCCTCAACCTCAGCTTCACGGACCCAGAGTACCCTTAGTTCCTAAACCCATTTCCATCACTGGAGTGTGAGTGTGTCTGTGTGTGTGAGTGTGTCTGTGTGTGTGAGTGTGTCTGTGTTGCGCGTATATATGTGTGAGTGTGGTGTGTATAAACATATCAAGACATATTGATAATGAACTCGTTCATCCAGTCTTTCAATAGAGCATTTTCAATGGTGAGTTAATACATGTTTATGTAATACCAACTAATGAACATACAGGTATGTTAATGTTAACATTATGCGCTATCGCGTGCCTGTGGGAGTCGCGCTTGCCATCATGCAGAAAAAAAATTGCTTCGCGCAAAAAATTACTGATTTTGTCTCCAAATTACTGATTTTTAGCCTTATGATTACTGATTTGTGCTCTGGAAGGTTGGCATCTCTGGTAGAGGGGGAGGGAGGGAGGGGGTGGAGGGGGCAATACCTACCCAGGTCGTAGAGCAGCAGCCTCCCCATCAGGCACCGGTCCCGAGCGAGGCTGCGTTGTGGGTGTGGACCCGAGCGTTAAATTTAGGCCGCGGCACCAAGGGCGTTGAGCCGAGGACCCCGAGCAAGGTGGTGGGGGAGATCATCGACCCGAGGGAGGCAAGAATTGTACAGAAGACCAGAAGGGTGACGTCACTCGCAGTGTGATCAAGGCAGGCAGTCAGATCCATTGCGACGTTATCAGCGAGACCATCTCGTTTATTTTCTAAGTTATTTGAGATTTGTAAAACATTTTTCATAAATAACTCGAGAAATAATAGATGACATTTTTCAGCGAAGGCGATTTTTTGACATCATGGCGTAAATCTCTATTATTAAAATATGTAAAAATGTCAACTTAAGGCGCGTCGTGGTTTCGAGGAGATGTGAAACGCACAGTAACATCACACAAATAAATACACATCCAAGATCAGAGTTTTAGTCCAAGTATAGAGATTGTATCATTGAGGCAAAACACTTGCTTTTCCCATTCCATCGATATAACACTGATGGGACAGGAGAGGTTGTTACTTGATTTCTCAGTGACCCAACCTGTCTTCACTGTCTCTTTACCTTTAACATGGTCCAATTATTCAAATTTAGTTTATTTGTACACCATAACCCCCCCAACCCCCCCCCCCCCCCCCCCCCCCCCCCCCCCCCCCCCCCCATTTCCAACAGAATGAGTAAACTAAACGTTCTCAGCTCTGTAGCTGTGAAACATTTCATACAAGGTTTCAAGGTCAGTTTCTGTTTATTGTCATATGTACCAATTAACAACAGTGAAATTCAGGGAGGAAATTACATTCAGCATACTTTTAAAAAAAAGCAACAAGACACACAGCAATGTAAAAGTTAACATAAGCATCCACCACAGTGGATTCCCCATGTAGAGAATAACATTACAAAATCAAATATGAAAAACAGCAGGAAAAAACTTAATAGCTATTGGAAATGGTTATGAAACAGAAGATAGCACGGTCTCTTTTCCACTTTTGTAATACAGTTTAACTTTTGTGGTTTATCGCTAACTTTTTATTTTGAAGTGGACTTTGGTTTTAATTTAACGGGGTGGGGGGGGGGGATCAACTGGAATGAAAGGGGGACTCAAAAGTGAGACTGAGGTGACAATTTATTTGATTTCTAAGTATTGAGGATACATAATGGAATTTGCGAATCTATGAATCCTTATTAAATTATTTCTCTGCCACATGTGATTTTAAAATGACAAAAAAGGAAGAGAATAGAATCGTTGATTGTCAGTAGATTCACAGCAGACACTTGTTGATTGCCGTCTCCGACACTCTATGGCACACTAAATGAACGATGCCTGAGCAGGAATGATTTAAGAGGGAACATAGCATTTAACTTTGGATTTGGAACTGCATCTTAATACAAATTAGAGTGCAGCATAAACCCAGAATGGGGAGCAAGAGGACAAGTGATTAGAGTAATGGGTGTTAGCAGAACAATTATGTTGGAATCCCGCTTTGATGTTTTTTGCCTGTGCAGAAATGAAGAACGAGATCTCACTGAAATGTGTAAGCACGTTAACACATGAATATTTTTTGGCCCCAGTTAAGCATCAGTGTAGATACATCAGGGCTCGAAATTAGCGGTTGCCCGGGTGCCATTGACCACCAGAATTGCCTTCGTTCGTACCGCCGGGCAACCTAAATGCCCACTCATTTTGCCCGGCTTGGCACCCAAATACTGGTTTATACCGGGATGGGGAGGAACACAAAACACTGGAGTAACTCCGTGGGTCAGCAGCGTTCTGGCGAAGTAGGAAACTGACGTCGTTCGTGTCGACGGCGGCTGCATGCTTTCTTGCTTTATTCCTCTGGTATCTTTGATTGCAGGGCCAAAGATATTAGGAGCGGGGTGATGAAGGGTTGGAGCGAATGACAGGCCCCAAACAGCGGCAACAGCAGTCGTGACAGCGGCTCCACCGCCTCTCTCTTCCCGCACCCTGCTCGGCGGAAGGAGACCTCCCTCTCCCCCCCCTCCCCCCGTCCCGGCCTCGGCGTGTGAGAGGGGTTGCTGATTGAAAGCGCCTTTGCGATTTGCGAGGGAGAGGGAGCGGGGTGGCGGAGGCCTTCCTTCTTTCCGCCGTCTGAAGCAGCTGCACTAAAGATCCCTTTAGCTATAGGATCTTTGAACTACAAAACCGCTCGGCCCCGAACCTTCTGTCGGCGTAGCGGAGGAGGGTGGGGGTGGCGAGGAGTTCCCAACCACCCCAATCCATCCCACCCACCCCCTCAAACCACCTCCCCCTTAGGCGGGGTGTCACTATTGGCGTTAGACATGGGGACCGGCCAAATGCAGAGCGGAGCGATGGTCCTGAAGAGGCACTTCCCCTGCTTCTCCTTGGCTTCCCTTATCCAATTTGCCTAGAGGCTTGACCATCCTTCTTGTATCCTTCTACGGATCCCCATGGTTCCGCTCCCCCCTCCCCACCCGCAGCGGATCTCCTCTGGCTTCCTGTGCCTCTTTCGGATGGGGTCTGTGCCCTTGTCTGACTCGCTCTGTCCTGCCCTCCTATCTCTCCCCCCCTGTGGCGCCACCCCTCAGCCCCTGGGCCGTTACCTTTCTTCCTTCCTATTTTCCTCCCCACCTCTGACCTGCCACCCCACTCCCCCCTCCTCTGGTCTCAGTCTCACCGTTCGTACTTATAAAACCAACGACGCCCCACAACGCCCCCTACGTGACGCGCCCACGTAAACGCCGCCGAGGCATACGCTACGGACGCGTCACGCCCCCCTCCACCCTTCTAATTGGTGGGAGACCCGACCCCTCGGCCAACCCTCTCGAACACGCGCCCCCTACGCCGCTACGGGCCGCCGGACACTCGTACGCGACCCCGACCCGCTACCCCCAATAACCTACGCCCGCGCAACGGCCCGCCCCTGACCTCCCCGCTCCAGACTCCCTAGAAACCTTACTCCCGAAAACGCACCACCCAAAGACGCCCAGGCCGACACGCCCCCCTCCAGCCCCCTTATTGTGTGACCTCCACCCCCCTCCCACCCTTCTTATAGAGGGACCCGCCCCCGCTTATGTGGGGGATGATGGGACCCGCCCTCCTCTTCCTGACACCCGCCTCTCCACCATCCCGCACGTGATCATCCCACCTTACCCCCATTCCCGCCGATTCCCTCCTCTATTCAGTCCTCACCTGACATGCCCCAGTGGCTCCTGTCCCCGACTTCCTTTCACCCCCCCCATCTTTTCTTCCCTCCTCTTCCTTTCCCCTCCCTCTTCCCCCCTTCTCCTTCCATCATCTTTTCCCATCTTCCCCCTTACTTCAACTTTTCATCCCCCCCCCCCCCCACATCTTTCTTCCCCCTTCCCCCCCCCCCCCCATCTATCCTAAAAAAATCCTAAAAACCCACCTCCACATTGATTCTCCCCCTGGCCCACCATTCCTCCTGCCAACCCGTTGTTAAAAACCGCACCGCCACCCCCCCCTCTTCTCCCTTATTCATCTCCTCTCTCCTGCCAATGCCATGCCCAAGCCAACCCTCCCCCCACGCTGACCCCCTCCCCTCTCCTTTTCTCTCCTAGCCAGCTTCTCTCCTGCCACCACCCACCCCCTACCCTGACACACCCATCCATCCTACACTGGTCCCCCAATATTCATCCTGTACTGAGCCCCCCTTCCCATCCATCCTGCACTTCTCTCCCCATTCACACTGCACTGATCCACCCATTCATCCCATACTGACCCACCCTCCATTTACCTGCACCAATCCCCCATCCACCCTGTAGTGATCTTCCCATTCATCTTTTACTGATCCCCCATTCACCCTGTACTGATCCCTCGTGCATCCTGTACTGATCCGCTCATTCATCCCATATTGATCATTCATCCTGTAGTGATTCCCATTCATCCTGCATAACCCTCCGATCCACACACTATCCTGTCTCCCCCCCCCCCCCCCCCCCATTCATCCTGTACTGACCCCCCCCATTCAAGAAGAATGGAGGAACAGTCTGAAGAAGGGTCTCGACCCAAAACTTTTGCCTATTTCCTTAGTAGCTCGAATCGATGCTGCCTCACCCGCTGAATTTCTCCAGCATTTTTTTTTGTCTAACCCCATTCATCCTGTACTGAACCCCCATTCATCCTATACTGGATACTCCCCCCCCCCCCCCCCCCATTCAACACCACTGACATCCCCCGTGGTCTCCCCTCACAATTTTACATACTCCAACCAACACGTACTAATTCACCTGCCTCAATCCATCCATTCCACACCGATTGCGCCTTCTCAACAACCCTTCCCCGCCCCCAATATCCACCCAGCACTGATTCACAAGACACTCCCTGACCCTATTGTGCTTCCATGGGTCTTCAGAGCGAACATTGATTATGTTTGATAATGGAATATAATCAATTGTGTTTTAATTTCCCAATGTTATTATTTGTTTTTGACACCTTTAAAAACATATTACCAAAAAAACATTTGCTGCAGTTATGTCCTTCGGCCATCTCTTGTCAGTTAAGTGTAATGTTTAACCTGGCAGATGGTATAGTCGGTTTAACAGCTATTACATAAAATGTCGTTAGAAATTCTTTGCAACCTGTATATTTTTGTTATGGATACATTATGTGGGAACGCCAGTGTTTTTCTGTGCCAATAGCAATAACGACCCATGCTATAGCCATGTCATGGTAATGTTCGGCCGAATACACTCCTTCACAGAAAACATGCTTGCATCATCTGTAGTGTGTATGGTTAAGCAATATGTTACCATAGTCCCCAAGATTTATTGGACACAGGTTGATCCATGCTAAACTAATTTTTGTTCGGAAGTGGAAAGAACTAATAGAAATTGCATGTGTAAAAAAGAGTTGAGATATTGTATTATAATTTTGCTGCATGTCTTTGTGACATAAAGATCATGAACTTGAATGGTGAATATCTTTATTGTTGAGTTATTTGAAGCAGAAATAATAATTTGAATAATATGTGAATGTAGACAAAAAGTGCTTGGAGAAATTCAGCGTATGCGGCAGCAGTCTATGGAGCGGGAAGAAAATAGGCCAACGTTTCGGATCGAAACCCTTCTTCAGACTGATGGTTTTGACCTGAAACGTTTGCTATTTCCTTCGTCTCCATAGATGCTGCTGCACCCGCTGAGTTTCTCCAGCACTTTTGTCTACCTTTGATTTTCCATGCATCTGCAGTTCGCTTCTTGAACATAATATGTGAATGCTTCATTGAGCATAATCCGATGGTAACTACAGAACACTCATCCGAACACATTATCAGAGCACGCGCCGTGCAAACAGTTTTCAATGCCCACCTAAACTGTCATTTGGCAACCTAAAAAGCTGTCAATGTTGCCGCCCGGCTGGCAACAGGGAAAAAAATGTTATAAGCAAGAAGAGCCCTGTACATTGGTGCTTAGTTTAAAATACTCTGTATTGGATATTTCTCTGTCTTTTGAATTATTGGGATAAACTTGAGAACAATTTATGTTAGGTAAGAAGATTTGCCCAAAGTTTGGAATACAATAAAAAAAAGTGTCAAAAGCCTGTAAATGTATGAATTAACTTTGTAAATGCTCTAACAAATTTACTTTAAAATGAAAAAAACATACTCGTTCCACACTTTTAAAGGCAGTGCCACTTCATAACAATACTTAATGCTAAATAAAATGTCCTAACATATTTCCATGCAGCCCTGCACATATCTATAGGCATGCCTTTAAACCTTTGCATATGTGTTCCTTGCTCCCTTCTATGACATTTTATCCCATAATAAATAGGTAAAGGTTAGGGCTATCAAGCAAATCATAAGATTATCAAAATAAATATTTGTTTTCCATATGTGGATCTGCAATAGAATATTGTTTTTTAGTTCATCTTTACACAAATATTTTTTTCCTTTGACTGTTGCTAAATCTGGGGTGAGGTTTCTAAATTCCACTTCAATTTTAAGGACTGGTTAGAATTAAGGGCGCAATAATGTAATGTCTAGCTGTAATAGATTTCCCTGCTACTAAGTCTTAATGTTTATAAAATCTAGTCTTTTATCTGTCTGGAACCATGTGGATTACTGTCAGGTATCTCTCCTGTTCTCTGAATTGTAGGAGTCCAGAGACTTTATTCCTACCAATCATTTCTTGGGTTTAAAAGCTTTTGAATCTTGCAAGTAAAATTCATGGTTTAGTAGCTCAGCTACACATTTTATTCTCGACTTTTGGATAAACATCTGGATCAATACCTTAGCTTTCCATTATACTTTTACTCCAGTATTTTGCGTCATCTATCTATCTATATATTACTAAAACTCTCATCTTGTTTGTTTGAAACAGGTGAGTGGTGTGAGTGGTGAAAACGGGTTATGTTGGGGTAACGGGTGAGTGGTGGAAATATTGCGTTAGGGGAATGGGGCCCAACGGGTCCCACTTGGTCTAGTATAAATTACTAAAACTCTCATCTTGTCTATGAGCGTGTTTGTTTGTGCACGTGCATTTCATGCCCTGTGAAATTTACGCCCAAGACGGTACAACGATAGCGCTACAATTGTGCACTCACCTTACTCACAATTGCATTGTGGTGTGTTTTAATCAAGTTTCGTTCAGATTGATCTTATATTTTACAAGATTATCACATTTTTAACTTTACAAAATCCCACTTTGAAAAGATTTCTTCCAATCTGAACTGGCAGTAACCAGCTGTGACGTCACAATGGGATTGTAGCCCTACCTGCTACAATGTTGCAATCCCAGGACACTGTGTCCTTGGCAGCAAATGTCCTTCAAGGGAAGAATCTGCCAGCCTAACCCAGCACATATGTGATTGTAAAGCCACAGCAACATGGTTGACTTTTAATTGTTCTTTAAATTGAAAGTGTAATGATTAGATTTGGATAACAAAAGATGGCCTTGTCGGTGACACCTACATCACATTAAAGAATTAAAAAATGTTAGTGCAATTGCATTTTTATTAAAGTTTAAAATGAGGGAGGGTAAAAAAATGTGCTGACCTGCACAGTTGGGGGCTATGGGTGAGTGGTGGAATATTGCGATGGGGAAACGGGTTGCGTTGGGGGAACGGGTGAGTGGTGGAATCTTGCATTGGGGGACAGATTACGTTGAGGAACCAGGCCTCCCGTGGGGGCTACGGGTGAGTGGTCTAATATTGCGTTTGGGGAAGGGTTTGTGTTGGGGGACCAGGCCTTCCATGTGACAGGGTCCAACGGGTCCCATCTTGGTCTAGTACTTTTTTTTTAATTTAGTTTAGTTCAGAGATACAGGCCGGAATCAGGCCCTTGGCCCACCGAGCCCATGCCGACCAGCACATAACACTAGTCCTACACACACACTAGGAATAAGTTTTTTCACTTATACCAAGCCAATTAACCTACAAATCTGTACGTCTTTGGTGTGTGGGAAGAAACCGAAGAGCTCTGAAAAACCCACGCAGGTCAAGGGGAGAATGTACAAACTCCATACAGACAAACACCCATGGTCAGGATCGAACCCGAGGTGACTGGTACCGAAAATGCGGCGGGCATGGAACAATGTGCCGTCAATGTTATCTTGGCTCATTTGTCAAAATCAGGTTTTTTTTTTTTATTTTTTTTTGGAAAAACTCTCACAGAAGGGCATATTTGTAATTTGCGACTGGCTAACTTGGGTGAGTTTAATTTTAGGAATGGAGTAAGAATTTTTGCTATTTATTTGGCATCATTTTATCCATAATATGCAATAACTTTGGTTGTTGCTATACTTTGGCCATAGGGGGGGCTTGCAGCCAAGGTTTGATATTTTTTGCTCCTGTGACTGATCTGAAATCTTCGTGCTGTTATTGCTGCAATCAGTGGAAAACATTGGATTCTATGATAATTGCATTTTATACATGTGAGAAAGTCATCAGTTTGTGAAGCATATACAATCAATTTATTTTTATGACAGTTTTTATTACTTAATCTAATATTGCTTGTCAGAATTTTCCATATTGTAATAACTGTTGTGATTCTTCCCCACATAGACCAACCACATTCTAAATATAGGAATGATATCGCTAAACTGTTTTCAAAATGTAGTTTTAACATTAGTTCTCTTTCAGGCTCTTGTAAGTAGTTTCCAAATAATAATCATATTATATCAGTTATATCATGTGAAACATGTAAAAAATAAAGTTTTTACATTTACTGAAATGAATCTGGTTGAGTGTGTATTAACTTCTTAATTTTAGAAAATAATGCTTTCATGTAATGCAGGTATCGAAGTTAGCTGTTGCCCGGGTGCCAATGGCAAACTACAGATCCCGCCGGGCAACCTAAAAGCTATGCCATTTGGCCCGGCTTGGCAAGCACCCGGGACACCTATCATTTAATGTCTGAGCGGGGACCCCTCTCTATTCTCTCTCTCTCTCTCTCTCTGTCATTCACGTAGCCATCTGTGTCTCGCGGTGCTCTCGGCTCTCGGGTCCTCCGCTCGACACGGCCGGCCGCCTTAACACATGTGCACTGCCACGGCCTGCGCATCCTCCCCCTGCACTTGAGCACAACCACGCCGTGCACACCCATCGCCGTGGTTGTGCGCATGTGCCGCCCTGCACAAGCGCACACTGCCCAGGGGGGGGGCAACTGCTCGGCATCGGCCAATTTCTCCCTCCCTTTGCATTGTGGGAGATCTGGCCGCCATTGCTCTCCGGTGGGCCACCCTGGTCACAGCGACCGCTGAAAACCAATGCAGAATCACTGCCTGGAACTGGAGTAACTCCCTGAAGTGGTGACCTCTTGCTTCTGGTTTCCTGGGCCCTCCAAAAAATATAGCCAAATGGATATTTAAACTGGTGGACCCTCCGACCACCAAACTCCAAACTCTGAAAAATAACCAGCCTATTGCAATTTTATCTGTTTATTTATTGTGTATATATAATGGTCTATGGTAATTAAACACACTGAACTTTTATCTCCTGTTCATAATATGTTTACATATTCTGTGTATGCCTGCAGCAAGCAAGAATTTAATTGCTCAATCTGGGAACACATGACTATAAAACTCTCTTGACTCTTGACTTGGACTTAAGCAAAAAAGGTTCTCTTGGGAAAAAAGAGCCCATTAAATTTTAGTTGCGTCTGGTTGGTACACAATGGTAAGTGAAGACTATTCAATGCTTTAATTGTGTGGGGGAACTCCTTGGAGCAGCCAGCATTTCTGGATAGAAAGAAATTGGGGTGTGACAATGTCGGGTAGAGAGCCTTCCTTTAGATTTCCTCAGGTTTTAGTGGTTTTTGGTTTAATTTAAATGATACAGCGTGAAACAGGCCTTAGCCCACCGAGTACATGCGACCACCGTCCACACCGTACACAAGTTCTATCCCACACATTAGCAACGCAAGTCAAGAGTCAGGAGTGTGTTATTCTCTCACGTCCCAGTTAGAAACAATGAAATCCTTACGTGCAGCAGCACAACCGAAAAGTAAACATAGTAACTCTGTAAACAATGATTATAAACGAGATAACAAAACTCCATACAAGACAGCTCCCAGATTCAGATCAATTCCGGGTCCTGGCAATTTTTAAGCCAATGTACTGCCCCATAGACCGTAACTGAATAAAAACATACGTTAGCGTTACAAGGGGGACATAGGCGTCACTTATGAGATTTAAGACTGAAAAGGATAGTTTCATTTTTTTTTTAGTAACCAAAAGTTATCACTTAAATTTTTTGTGTGTTGAAAAAATTATATAGTTTGGCACAGGCAGGGTGGACTTGCTGCCTCACCCGCCATAGATCTGAGTTTGATCCTGTTTCTCGTGGCACTGTGTTGAATTTGCCCACATTCTCACCTGCAAGCATGTGGGTTTCCTCACAAATCCCAAAGATGCGTTGGCTCTGCAAGTAACTTGTCTCTGTAACATTTGCCCCTAATGTGCAGGGAGTGGGTGAGAAAAGTGGGATAGACAGAACTTGTGTGAAGGGTAGACAAAGGTGCAGAGAAACCTCAGCAAGAGGTGAGGCAGCATCTATGGAGCGAAGGAATGGCGGTCTCTGCAAAAGCCGACAGGAGGAGATGGGCAGATGTGGCCATGGTGGGGATCCCGTTGGTAGACAAAGCTGGAGAAAATCAGCCGGAAAGGCAGCATCTATGGAGACGAAGGAATAGACGATTGGTCGGGTCGAGACCCCTCTTCAGACTAATGTGTCCGGAGGGGTGGGGGAAGGGAAAAAGAAAGAAGAGGCAGAGACATTAAGCTGTGGGAGAGCGGGAATGGGAGGGGAAGGAGGAGGGGATGAAAGCAAAGGACTACCTGAACAAGCCAATGTTTCATACGCTGGGTGGTAAACTACCCAAGCAAAATATGAGTGCTGTTCCCTCCAATTTTGCTGTGGGGCCTCACTCTGGCCATGAGGAGGCCCAGGTCAGAACTGGTCGGATTCGGAATGGGAGTGGGGATTTGAAGTAGCTGAGCCACCGGGAGATCAGTTGGTTATTGGCGAACTGCGTGTGAGGTGTTGTGCGTAACGATCACGAGCCAAGCCTGCACTGATCACACCGAGGTTGATAATATGCTGAATAATCCATCCACATTTTTGTTTGGAAGTGTAAAGAGATAATAGAAATTGCATTAATTGCAATGTGTAAAAAGAGTTGAGATACTGTATTATAATTTATTGCTGCTGTCATGTGGAATATATTCATCTCTTGGAATGGTACATTATGTTTAGTTTGCGACTTTATTTGAAGCAGAAATAATAATGTAAATTCTTCATCACCATAATTCCGACTGGTGACACGCACTTCTCCGAGCACATATCGCATACAGGGCGTCGTCATGCAAGCCGATCTTAAATGACCACCTTTTTAAACTGTCATTTTGGCACCTAAACAAAGCTGCCGAGGGATGCCCCCTGGCAACAGGGAAAAAAAGTTAAGTGAGAGCCCTGCAATGAGATCATCAATTAATTTTAAAGAATAAATCAAAACATTAAATGAAGCATGCCTTATAATAACGAATAATGTTGTTACTACCTATAAGGACAACTATTCTCATAATGCATAATTGCCTCATTTTGATTACATCTATTTTTTTTATAGATGTTTAAAATGGTTTTACTGTGGAAACAACTTTTATCTTTAGTTTACTGGCTAAATCGTTCTTTTCATGCAAAGGTATCCACCTAAAAATCAGAAGCCTTGGATGAACTTTGAGAACCGCACTCTCCTGAAGACCAGACCGGGCATTCATGTCTGATGATACAGTGGTCTACAGGAAGTCCAGATACGACCTTGGTAAGGCCATCCAAAAGGTCAAAAAAGACTTTTGCTCCAAGCTGGAGGACAAGACAGATGTTCGGCAGCTGTGGCGGGGCCTGAATGCAATCACCTCCTACAAGGAGAAATCAGGATGCAAGCTCGTATGTTTCGTAGCATCACACCCTGACGAGCTCAATGCGTTTTACCCACGCATTGATAGGGAGGACACTGATGAGCCTTCTCGAGCCTGCATCACTGTTATGGTATTTCAATCACAGTCACAGAGTGCCAGCGTCCGAAAATCCTTCAGAGGGGTGAACCTCCGAAAGTCGCCGGACCTGATGGAATGCCCGGACATATTCTAAAACCTGTTCAAGACTACCAACAGGCTGGAGTTTTTACGGACATTTTCCAACCACTCACTTCAGATGTCTGAGGTTCCCACCTGCTTTAAAAGGACATCAATAATACCGGTGCCCAAAAAAAGCAATGTGACATGCCTCAACGACTATCGACCAGTGGCACTAACGTCGGTGGTGATAGAATGTGCTTTTGAGAGTTCATCATGTGCGCAAATCAACTCCTACTCGACAAAAACCTGGACCCACTGCAGATCGCTTACCGACACAACAGTCAACGGTGGAAGCGATCTCAGCTGGCTCTCCACCTGCTCTGGACCACATTGGACAACAAAAACTCATATGTCAGGATGTTTATTCATTTGATTTACAGCTCGGCATTTAAGTACAATCATCCCCCTCCAAGTTGGTTACTAAACTCGCAGAACTGATCTCTGCGCATCTCTCTGCAATTGAATCCTCCGACTTCCGATTCCTCCATTTACAGACCACAGACTGTTCGAATTGGTGGAAAGTGTATCAGTCTCGATAACAATTCAGCAACAGGAGCCAAGGCTGCGTGCTCAGCCCCCTGCTGTACTCACTGTATAACTCATGACTGCGTAGCTGGTCATAGTGCGAACTCCATCATCAAGTTTCACTGATGACACCACTGTTGAGGACTATCACTGAAGGGGACGAGTCAGAGTAATAGGAAGAGATTGACCGACTGACCAAATGGTGCCAGCACAATAACCTGGCCTCAACACCACAAGCAAAACCAAGAATTGCTGATTGTGGACTTTGGAAGAGGTAGGATGGGGACCCACAGTCCCATTTATATTAATGGTCGATGGTGGAAAGGGTCAGAGCTCAAATTCCTTGGGCATGCACAACCTCTAAGATCTCTCCTGGTGCGAGAAACACTGATCAATCTTAAAGAAAGCACATCAGCGCCTCTTTACTTCTTGAGAAGATTCGGAGAGTTGGTATGTCAAGGAGGACTCTCTCTAACTTCTACAGGTGCACAGAAGAAAGCATGCAGACCGGTTGCATCAAGTCATGGTTCAGCAACCTGAAGTGCCCAGGACGAAAAGACTTCAAAAAGTAGTAAAAGACTGGCCCAATCCATCATCGACTCTGACCTCCCTCCTATCGCAGTCGCTGCCATCTTCAAAAAGGCTGGCCTGCATCATCAAGGCTCACACCACCCTGGCCACACACCATCTCCCCGCTACCTTTCATAGAAGGTACAGGCTCCTGAAGACTGGCCAACGTTCCCAGTGTTCAGATACACCGCTAACATCCCCACAGCCACAGGCAATTGAACACACTCAAACAAAACCTGAACATTAATAGCCCATTTATCTGTTTTATTTGCACTTTATCTGTTTTATTTATTCGTGTATTGTTTATATTTATACAATGGTATATGGACACACTGATTGTTCCTTATTCATGCCTTTATAATTTGTTGTGCTGAAGCAAAGCAAGAATTTCATTGTCCTATGTGGTAAATGAAATAAACTCTCTTGAATCTTGAATCTCGAGATGCTGGAAATCTTCAGCAAACGCAAAGGTGTGGAGGAACTCAGCGAGGTCAGGCAGCATTGAGGAGGGAATGGATAGATGACCTTTTCTGGTCGTGACTGATTGGAGTGGAGGGAGAAGGTGGAAAAGAAGATGGGGGCAGAAACAATGTCTGATGGATATCGAGAAGTGTGGGTTCATTAGCAGATGTGTGGGTTAGTGACAGGGTGGAAAGCCAAAGAGCGTGAATAAGTTAGTTTAGAAAGATTAGTTAGTTGTTCAAAAGAACCAGGCGTGCTGCTTGCACGTCACCAAAGGCAACATGTCAAATGCAGGAGTAATAAGAGTTTGATTACAGGACTAAAAAGACATGCTAATTTTAAAAGGGCCTTGGTTAAGACCTCATTGGAGTATTGAGTAACATTTGGTGTCCTTACCTAAGAAAAAAATGTACTTGCCCTAAAGGAAGTACAGCAAACATTCACATGCCTTTAGAGGAGATAGCAAATGGCTTTCACTATCTATTTTATAGTGTTTGAGTGCTCAGTCAGTTCTGCAAAATGGGGAAAGCGAGAAGGTCACGTCTCTCAGGCTGAGCTGTGTGAATAAACACTGAACAATGTCTACCTAAACTGAGTGTGGTTTTATGGACCCATTGGAGTGCCTTAAGTGTTTTGTTGAAAATGAAAATGGGGTTGGTTTGAAATTACGCACAGCATATGGTTGGAGTCTAATTGACAACTTCTGTTTGCATGATATTGATTTTAGATAAAATGTTACCACTTTCGGCTGTGATTTTTGGACATCTTACTCAGTCCCCCTCCGCTCATCAGGTGACAGAGGATTCTTACCATCAATTATAAATAAAGTGTTATCAGGTTTTAAAAATGTTGAGAATCCTCTGCTGTCAATCTTGCCATGAAGGCACGCCCCTTCCGGTGGGAGTGGGAGGGGATTATAAAACCGGAAGTGGGGTGTGGCTCAAGATGGGTGGGAGAGGATGACTGCAAAATGGGGGAGGGAGAAGGTCACGATCTCTGTGCTGTGAATCAAACTGAACCACTGCATTTCTACTGGAACTGTGAGCGTGGTGTTTTTGTGGGTGTTTATGGTGGTTTCACTTGCTTGAAATGGTATGAAACTGCTTTTGATGTGGTGGACCTTGCACCCTGCATCAAATAGTAATGAACTGCATTTGAATTTGGTGGCCTTGCACCCTGAGAATGGTATAAATTGATTTGAATTTGGTGGCTTGCACCATTGCTTGAAGTGGTATGAAACTTGACTTGATTTTGGTTGGCTTGCACCGTTACTTGTAATGGCATGAAACTGCAACTTGAATTTTCGTTGGCCTTGCAACCTGCTTGAAATGGCATGCATCTGCACTTGAATTGGTGGACTTTGCACCCTGCTTGTAATGGCCTGAAAGTTGGCACTTGCATTTGGTGCCCTTGCACCCTGCTTGAGTGGCATGAAACTGCACTTGAAATTTGGTGGCTTGCACCTGCTTGAAGTTGGCCATAACACTGCACTTGAATTTGGTGGCCTTGCACTGCTTGGGGGCATGAACTGCACTTCAGTTTTGGTGGCATTTGCACCAGCTGGAAGTGGGTAGGAAAAGCACTGTGTTTGGTGTCCTTGCACCCTGCTTGAAGTGGGTAGGAATAACTGCTCTTGAAATTGGGGCTTTGCACCCTGGCTTGAAGTGGTATGAAACTGCACCTTGAATTTGGTGTGCATTACACCCTGCTTGAAATTGGTTGGAAACTGCACCTTGAATTCGGGGCCTTGCACCCTGCTTGAAGTGGGTAGGGAAACTGCTAGTTGAGAATTTGGTGGCCTGCCACCTTGTTGGAAGGGGAATGTCAGTATAGCCGCGAGTCAACTGCCAGCCACCAGTTGTGAGTGAGTGCCACGACATCAAAGTGAGTACTGAGTTGACCACCTCAAGATTGATTTGGCACAATGTCATACTAGCCTTCTGAAAACCAGCCTTCAGCCACAACACCTATACTAGCTTTCCAGAAAGCCCCCCACTGGCCACAATATGGGAATTGGTGTGGAGAGGTGGAATATTGCGGTTGGGGGACCAACGGTCCCACTTAGTCTATTATTCATTAGTTTCAGAAGAATGAGTGCAGATCTCACTGAAAAGTGTTTTCCACGACTTTATGCAGGGTTTGTTGTAAACAGGCGAATCAGGAAAGATGCTTTCCTCAGCTAAGAAATCTAGGGCGGGTGGAGAAACAATTTGAGAATAGGATGTTGGTGTTTTAGTATTGAGAGAGGTTATTGAGTTGTAGTGAACCTTTGAGTGGGCAGTGTCCAGCTCTTCTGTAAAATACGATCATTAGATTTTTGAACATTTAATGGGAATCAAGAGATTGGGGATAGTGCTGGAAATGGTGCCTGAGCTAGAAGAAAATCATCTGTGGTCTAAAGTGAAATATATAAATATGAAGTAAAATATTTTCTTCTGATTGAATGAAAATTTTAAAGGCTAAAACATTCTTGTCATTCTTTTCTGGAACTACAGCGATAAACCTAATTATGCAACATTTACATACTATATTATTGTAAATCATGAAAAATTACAGATATCAAACAATTAAATACAATTACTCTTCTCTTTCTGCACACTCATTCCTATTTGCCTTTGAATAAATGTCAGTGTTTATTGCTTTCAGGATACGGCTGGACAGGAGCGAGTCAGGACCTTGAACCCAGTATTATCGTGGAGCGCAAGGGATATCCTGGGTAAAAATGATTTGTTATTATCTTAAAATTCAATCCATGCACTGCGTTTGTAATTTTTTTTGGGTCAGTGGTCAATTTTACTGCTATTTGTAAGATGTTTTTTTTTTTCGTTTCAGTGGATGAAACGTGACCGAAGAGAGACCTTTATAAGACTAGAAAAACTGGTTGAATGAACTAGAGACCTATTGCACAAGAATGTATTTGTGAAGATGTTATAGTTGGAAAAAAAATTGATAAGGAAGTGTAAAATGATGTTGTGACGTTTATTGTTTTTTCATTAATAACCTGTTATTGTTATTATTGGGATTATCACACTATCTGTAATGAAATTTCAATATTTTTAAGTTGGGTCAATGGAGGACGCTTTGACATGTGATTCAAAAACCGTGTGGTGATTTAATGTCTTTTTCTTACATCTGTTGTTATGGCACATTCTTTATCTTCTCTAATCGATCAGTCTTGCACCCTCAGGTTTCCTTTTTCACTAATTGCAACTCATTTTCTTTACTGCAAAAGTAATATTTTTTTAAATGTGAGAGATCATCTAACAGTATTTTGTCGTGAATAGATAATGGATTCCGGAGGAGAAATGACATGCAACAGACTCGAATAGGCAATGAGGAAAGATCTGAAGTCTGTGACACCATTGGGTAGCATAGAAACATAGAAAATAGGTTCAGGATGTTCATCAGAATCCAGTACATGTTCCTGCGTTCTACCCATGTCCTTTGATTTTATCCAACTTTCTATTGTATTACCATCCAGGTGAATTGGCTCCACTGCTTCTGTGGCAGACAATTCCACCATATTCTCAATCTCTTGGAGTGGATAAGGTTTTCCTCATCTCAGTCCTAAATGGCCTACCCTTATTCTTAAACTGGGTCAAATTGTGAACAAGTATGGTCTTCCACAGCAGATTAAATGTGTGGTGGGAGGAAAGTGCCTCAGATGCTCGGCTTACACTAGTTTCTATGCTATCTCTGTGATTGTTGGACTCAGCTCCAGCTCATTTGTGGAAAATATAGTTGGATGTGGTACAGTATGATGTAGCTATTTTGCAATTAGCGTCTTTCTAGCCAAGATGCAAGGAGTCACAGCTGAAAGTACTAGGCAAACGACAGAAAGTAAGGCTACCGTGCATATCTGTGTCTTCAACCTGTGGAGAGTCAGGAATTCAGTACCTTATCCAATCCTTTGTTGTAGTGCTAATTATTTTTGTACAGATGTGTTCAATATTGAATTACATGACAAAAAACGAATATTGTAATACAGATGGTATGTTAAGGCATTATTTATGCTGTCAATTTTAATTATTCATCTGCAGGATTTAAAGAAAATGTGTGAGAATTGTACATTTCAAAAATATAATCAATAACTTACTTAAAATTAAAAACTTCAATTATTCGATGTTAAAAATCAGTAGAAAGTGGACATTCTTAAGTAAAAAACAATTTGGAAATTGTTCATAAAATTTGGGAACATCTTTGGTTTACCATCTATTTCGGCTGATGTGGTTTCATTCATATGAAAGCCCACCAATGTTGGAGAATTCAGACTGAGGAAGTTCCCGTAACATTGTCTGTCTATTTTCCCTCCCACTGACCGCTGATCAGTTTGTATTTTGTTTTGATCAAGATTCGAGCATCTTGAGTCTCTTTTTTTTCCTTTTCATTATAAAATTGGAATACTTCTTGTAACTCCTTGCTCCTCTGTTCTCAATAGGCATGGTTGGCAACTACCCTAGTGAACTTGTATTTAAATTGGATGCAAAATAGATTTTAATTTAATTCCCTGTGGTTAACGCACTGCCCATACACTCTAAGCAAGACCATAGATGGGCACTAACAAAAACCATGTAGTCTTGCAAGTGAGCAATACTGTATTTTGCTTGTGACTGGCTGGTCAGTGAATACAACACTTTCATGTCAGATGCACCGATGAATTAATTACAGTTAGGTTTTTTTTACGGATTTTTGGCATATCTATGAATTCATTTTTTCCAATTTTCCTTTCCAACTTTTTAGGACTTCATTTCTTTTTTTATTTATGAGGTACAAATTAAGCAATCAAAACCAGCACAGTAATCACATAACAAAATATTTAGTGTTTGGTGCTTATTCTCCTGTTATGGCTGAAATAAATTATACAGTTTGCTGCTTCATAAATTGGATGATAAATTTGTGGGGCATAACTGGATAATATTTTAAGAAGTATTTAGTCACCTTGAGTGAGCGCTTCTGTGCAAATTTACACATTAGTTTTTAGAATTGAAGGAGTTAACTACAAGGATGTGATTGTTCGGACCAGGGTTGTAATCTTTAATTTAAAAAGATGATTTGTTCCAATATCGCATTGGAATATAGAGTAGGGAAGTAATGTTAAAATTGTACAAGGCATGGTAAGCCAATTTCTGGAGTATGGTTGTACAATTTTGGCTTGAGCTTAGTTATAGGAAGGGATTGTCAACAATATAGATAGGAGTACAGAGGAGATTACTAGAATGTAGCTAGGGTTCAGCAACTATGTTACAGTGAAAGGTTGAACAAGTTTAGGGTCTTTATTCTTTGAGAGCGCAGAAGGTTATAAGGGGGGACTTGATTGAGGTCTTTAAAATGATGAAAGGGAATAGTCAGAGTTGACGTGGATTCTTTTTTCATTGAGGGTAGGGAAGATTCAAAACAAGAGGGCATGACATGGGAATTAGGGACAGAGGTTTCGGGGTAACGTGAGGTGGGGAAATTCTTTACTAGAGGGTGGGGCTGTGTGGAATGAGTGCCAGCAGAGTGGTGAAGCAGGATCGATTTTAATACCATTTTAAGAGTAAAGTGGATAGGTATATGGACGTGAAGGAATGGAGGGGTATGGTTCTGAGTGCAGGTAGATGGGTTAGGGGAAAAAACAAATGGTCGGCAGGACTGGAAGGCGAGTAGGGCCGTTTCCGTGCTGTATTGTTAGATGGTTATATGGTTATAATATTTGCGTGTTAAATAAACTGGGATGTGCTGATAGAAGCATTTCCTATTATTGGAGAATATAGGGCCTAATGGTCAATGCCCAAAAGGTAGAGTAGAGCCTGTCTTCCTTAGAGAAATCAGAAAGTAATTTGTTGGTAAAGAATGGGAATTATTTTGGGAAAAAATCTGTCATTAGTATGATTGTATTTTTTTTTAATTTGGTTTGGTAACTCTTTTTTGAAACAAAAATGTAGGGGATTTTAGAGAAAAAGCTTGTAAAATGGGAGTTATGATCAAGATCAACCATAACTTAATTAAATGGGCTATTCAGTCTCAAATGATATAAATAAACTTCTTGTTACCTGTATTCCAAATCTCCTTAAATTGAAATAATGCCCTTTCGAATCATAATTTTAATTTGTTTCTAAAAACCCGACAATATTCATTGTTGTTGAGAGTTATATTTTCTCAAAAATTTAAAGAAGTACTGGTGAAAAACTTAATGTGGATTTAGGGATGAGAAGAAACTTTTGTGGAGTAGTAATCGAATATTGCTGTGAAAATGCTGGAAATATCACAGAAGTCAGTTAGTGTATGTTTTAGCAGGCAGGTACAAGTTATGATTTCGGTGGTTTCTTTATTGTGTTGTTGTTGCATTTTGTTTAATTTCATTTGCTCTTTAAAGATGCCCTACTCATTTTATTCTCTCCAAATTCCCATTAACTATCCCAAGATTTGCCAGAATCTACAAGCAGTGATTTTAATAAATTGGAAGTTTTCACTTCAAGACATTCCATGGAGTGTGTTAATGCTTTGGAAGCTTGTGGTTTCAGCTTGCCTATTGGGAAATAAATTCCATTCTGACTTTGTCACAAGAAATGGGTATCCATATTTATCTTTTCCTCCTTTGTTGTGTGGAAATACTCGGGCTGACCCAGGTGCGTAAGTTGTTAGGAAGCTGTAAGTTGTAGGTAAGATTTGAAAGTCATGGCGGAAAGATAATCAACAAGGAAGAGGGCTAGAACTTTGAGTTAAAATATCTATCCATGGGTGTGGTTTATTTAAAAAGTATTAGAATAATTGCGTTGCATAATAATCAGATTTTAAAATGTAGCAGCATTATAGTTCATTATAGATGAACTGAAGTAAATTCTAAATGGTGTAACTGCAAATTATTTTTTTCTGAAAATGTTTACTTTCTACCAAAAACCAAAGGGACAGTTGGGACTGCCTGTTACCCTGATTATGTTGGCACATTTTAATTTAAAACTAGGAAAACAAGAAAAATCTAGAATACTGGCTATCAATTTAGTCAGATGTGTTCAGTGAGAGAAAGAAAGTGCTGACTGTCTGGAATCTTACTTTGCACTAGTTTGTACATTGATCTGAATCTCAAGGGGAAGATTGAGAAATAAGTGAACTAAATCTTTGTGTTTATGGCAGATCTAGTGTATCTTGTGTAGGAAGGAATTGCAAATTGGGCTTTGGTTTAAACCAAAGATAGGGACATACAATGCTGGAGTAACTCAGTGGTACAGGCAGCATCTATGGATTAGTTGGAATGGGTGACCATTTCGGGTCGAGATCCTTCTTCAGGCTGAGAAATATCTTACTATAATAAAAAATAGTATTCAGTGTATCATGGAGGGAGGGATATTTGGAATAAAGGCAGTTTAAGTTAAGAAACAAAGCTAAGATAAATTAGCTTAGTGATTTGTTCTTGCCAATTATTAGAAATGATTTTTTTGTAGATTGTTACTGTTAGTACGATATGCCAAAATGAACTTCAGACTCGGATGTTGAGATAGACAGGGTGAGTGCAGCGAGCTGTGTGCTTTCGACAGCTCCCATGACCAAGACCTAATTCCTTACCTTCAGTACTGATGTTTGTAAGATTCTATATGGACCATGTGGGCTTCCTCTGCTTGTCGATTTCTTCCCAATTCCCCAGAACCTGCAGATTGGATGGTTAGTAGGACACTGTAATTTGCCACTGGTGTGTAGATAATGGCAATATTGGGAGAGGTATGGGAATGTGGGGAGAATAACAATGAATTAGCAGGTTTAGTGCAAATGGTTATTTGAAGGTTTATTGTTGGACTGATGTAGGGTAAATCCGTTAGTATTTTCCATGGTGTATCTCTCTCTCTGTTCTCATGTGACTCAAAGAAAGATATGTGGAATTACATAGATTAAAACAATTTAGACAGTTTTCATCGATAGTCCAGATATTGTAGCAAAAACGATAAATGTTTGAAAAATGAGCAAGTCAGTCCGCATCGTCTTAGGTAGATAACTCAGTTTAAAGTTTCAGGTGAGGATTTTGTTCAGATTTTCCAGCATCGCAGTTTTAATTTAGTCTGATATGGATGCAAATTATTAATTGTTTTTAAAATTTTAAAAAAGATTGGGATAGGTTGATACATGCATGTATGTTTTGTGTTAGATATCAGCGGGTACATTAAAATGGGACAATGGAAAGTTATTACCAATTGGTTTTAACGTGGTGAACAGGAGAATCTTAGACCGGTCTGATTCCCTTCTATTCTAAATTCAAGAGTGAAGAGAGGTTTTATTGGGCGTGTGTCCATATAGGACAATGTAATTCTTAGTGCGGCAGCACACAGATATATAAACTAATACAAAATGGAAGATACAAGTTCAGTGTGAACCCATAGACATATATACAAATAAATAAAAGATATAGATGTTATAATAATAGGACTGTTGTTGTTCAGAGTTATTTGTTGTCAGGTTTAATAGCTAATGGCTAACGGTGTGGGGAAGAAGCCGTTCCTGAACCTGGTTGTTACAGATTTCAGGCTCTGTTCCCTTATCCCGATTGCTACGGTGAAATAGTGTGTGACAAGGATGGTGTGGGTCTTGATGGATGATGAAGCCTTTTTGAAGATCCTTCGATGGTGGGGAGGTCACTTGGTGAAAAAATAGCAGGCCGTACTGTTGATGACATTTTGCAAGTGCACTGAGGGGATCCGGGGATTGGATGAAATATATACAGGTCTGAACTTATCGGGATGAAAGAAACAGCGCTAATCATTGCTGTAACTGGACCAAGTTGTAGTCCATGTCTATGGATTAGATCTATACGATCTCCACCGGCAACGTGTTACTGCTTGTAAGGGATTCCAATGGCCAGGGTGAGCAAGGGGAGCAAGGAATTTAGTGCCTGGAAATGCTGGGGAAGCCTCTATTCTGTCGGAAAGTAGCTTGCAAGTATGATAGGGGGGACGATGAATCCACCTGTACCCTTCTAGGTCCAGTGTACAGTCTCTAACAATAGGGTGGGGGATTAAGAGCTAAGACTGCTTTATCAAAGGGAGATGAAGGAAAATGATGTGCCCTCTGTTTAACAGAGACAATTGTTCCCCTGTGATCCCATACACAGCCCTCCAGCCCGGGTGGTTTCTCCATGGACTGAACAGAGGAATTGGAAAGCGTGAAGGCGAAGCTGTCAATCAGCTGTTGTGGTTTCTGTCCAACTACTGCACTCCAAGCTGGGAACACTTGACCGTGAAGTGCTGTCCCTATCCCTACAGATCTCGGTCATTGTAACGCAGATTATTTAAGAAGTCCAGTCCTCATGAGGTCACTCCAAAAAGGCTAAATGGAACTTTGGCCTGTAAATGGAGGATGAGGTCTATCACTCTGCAGCTGTAGCTGGTATGCCACGCCATCATCTCCTCAAGGCAAACCAGAGTGGTAAGCTCAATATGAAAGCGAGGTGTCATTTCCAGACTGAGATCAATGCTTCTGTGCATGCTTCCATTGTGGCTTGACCTGCATTGGGTGTTCCGATGTGAGCTTCTGTCATTAACGACGAGAAGAGTAGACTGGGCAACTGTTTACTCAATAGTTACTTCGGTTTGCCAAGGGCCTATTGGTGGATCTCCCAGTTGTAACGCTTTAATTCCATTACCATATGACCTTTGTGTACCTGGGGCCTTCTCATTGACAAATTGGTTGGAACTGCTGATGTTCGCGAGTGGTTGCACCGATATTGCTGGTCTTTTTTGTTCCAGTCTTCCTCCCACCATCAGCTCCCACTACTGAAGAAGGGTCCCAACCCAAACTGTTCTATCCATTTTTCGGAGTGCTGCCTGACCCGCTGTTTACTTCAGCTGTTGTGTCCATCTGTGGTATTATTCGGCATCTGCAGTTCCTTTTTATTATGAATTGCTTGTTCCATTAGACAATTAAATAATCAAATCATATTTACACTGAGCATAGGGTGTTTCCATTTTTGTTTACCCTATCTGTATCCCTCAACATTTTTTATACATTATTCTGTACCCTCGCTCCTCATCAGGGGAAAACCAACCTAGACTCTTAATTCTCTTTGGTTCATTTATCCAAATATTTTTTTGGATATCTTTGTAATAAAGTCCACAAATGGTGTAACAACATTGAATTAATTTTACACAGATAGGAATCATGATGCTTGTAATGTAATGCAACAAAGTTTAACGAGATGTTGATGAGTGGTTTTGGGGTCAGGTCATAGTTTCCAGAATGTGGCAAAGAAGTAGATGGAGTGGTAAAGAAGGCATTATGGTAATCTTCTACATTGTTAAGACATTGAGTATAAGAGTCAAATAGTCATGTTGCACTTTGGTCTATAACACCTTTGTCAGTCTGCATTTGGAGTATAGCTTACGTTCTGGTCGACCATTAACAGGATGGATTGGGAGGTGCAGAAATGTTCACGAATATTGCCTGGTTTAGGGGTATAGCAATAGAAGGAGGACAAACTTGGATTATTTTTCTTGGCATGACAGAGGTTGCGGGGTAGACCTGGATAGAATGTATATAACATTATTGAAGACATAGGATATGGTCAGACAGTCGCCAAACTATTTACTAGGTTGTTAATGTCAAAGACTTGATGGCCAGGCTTTAAACAATTTTTAAAGTAGATGGTGTGTGGAGCAATTTTTACACAATGGTGGTGGTGTCTGGAAGTGCTGCGGGGTGTGGCGGAGCAGGCAGCGTTTAAGAGGCTTTTAGTTAGGCACCATGGATATGCAGCAAATGGAGGGGTATGGATTCAAGATGACGCAGTGAACAGAAGCCTGTCCTATTATCCTATGATCTTAGTTTATTTTGGCTTCTTGGCATTGTTGGTACAGTCATTGTAGGCTAAAGGGCCCCTTCCTGTGCTGTACTTTTCTGTGGTTCTATGAGTTCTGTTTCCCACTTTTTCACCCCACAATCCGAACCCTACTGTTTCTTTTCCACACCCAGTGGATAATTTTTCCTATTAGAATTTTATAAAGATTGTATTTTAGGAGTGATTAACTTGAAAAATTTTTGAAGGCCAATCGTGAAGTCGGACGAATGACGGATTGAAGTTTGCCAGAAAACATCCATGTTATTCGCATAGGTAGGTTGTCCTTTAGTCAAGGTATTTTTTAAATTATGCTGTTTATTTTTACAAAAACATTTGGTTAATCTACTAGAAAAAGATTGGCAAATGCTGAAAATAAGTGAAATAAATGGGTCCTTTTGCGACGTTTTGTATTTTGGTTGTTTTCATCCAGGATTCTATTTTTTTTAAAGTAGCTAGGTACCAATGCACATCTGAAATGAAATGTGCTTGCATGATGAATAGATGAGAAATGATCGAATTAGATGTTGTCATGTTTCCTCAGTCTTATTTTTTATTGTTTATTTTAGTGCAAAACTCGGTCTGCTTTAAACAGTTTAAACATTTACTTTGCGAATCAAGTGCAAAGAAGCGTGATGTGTGCAGTGTGCATTTGAAGAACTTGTTGAAAGATTATTCAGATCTCCGGGTTATGGGGGAAAGTGACAGTCAAATAGTAAACTAGGCTATCGGACTGCTAATGCAACAGTGGAAGTTCTTGTGGTGGATATTGCTCAGTACCGTAAGGCCTTGATGCAGGCAGGCTCTTGAATATTAAAATAATTGGAGAATCATTTGTTTAAATTCTAGGAGTTGACATTGCAGTTTGCCACCACTTTGGTTATGTTGTATTATAACCTCCTGAAAACTCACATCGCTAGGTCAGTGGTAGGACATGCAGAACATTTGAAATCTACGCAATCGCGGGTGTTCAACAAACATTTCTCAGTGGCAAAACAATTCGTAATTTGAAAAATAACATTTAAAAGCATTCATCAATGAGGTTTAAAGTTCATTGTGTTCACGTTTATACAACTAGGTTCATCTTGAAACAGTTATCCACTAGTCTCAAGATGTTTATTGTTGTGTTATTCTTAACACTCAGAATGCTGAACCACATTACGGTCTTTTACCTGAACCCTGTCTAAATATTTAATATGGTTTGCAATTTGGGTATGGTTTAAGATTAAATATTTTTTCATGCTGATAGTCTAGCTGGGTAAACATAAACTGCAAGAGGGAGTAAATTTGTATCAGATGTTAAATATCATCGTTTCTTCGAACTTCTGTTTCACAATTGTTTTTAGTAAAAATTCTGCTTTGTTTCTTTCAAAGCAGCTGAAATTTTTAATCGGTCATATCCACAGTTGTGTTAAAACAGATGTGCCCAAGAAAGATAAGTGGATGTAACACTTAAGTTGTTGGAAAACTTGTGATTTTTTAAAAGCCTTACAGTATTGACAATAAAGATTAGACCTACTGTAAGATCCATTTCATATCGACCAATATGATTTGAATCTTTTTGAAAAGGATTTACCTTAGGTTTATGGTTAAACTTTGAATTAACTGAAATACTAACATATTTTCTAACATTCTAGCTTTAAAATTACCCTGTATGTCAATTTTCTGTTCCAATATTATTTTTTTCTCATATAGACTCATTATTATATTGTCACATGTTTCTGAGTAGTTATGCAAGGTCATTTTCATATATACTAAGTTTTCTTTTCAGTGGTAATTCTGAAGAAAATAGTTTTAAGAAAATCTAGATTACGGTTGAATATGAATTACAGAGAGTGAGGTGTTAATGTTGAGTCAAAGACTAAATGGAAAAGTCTGTATTCTGTATGCGATTCAGTGTTTATTTATTTATTTTTCTTATGATATTTGATGAAATGGATTTAAAAAAAAAAGTAGTGTATCATAAACAGGACTTTAAAGAAATTACCCAGGTGCAGTTTAATTTTCCTCTATTTTTTTTAATGAGTTGATGACTATCTATTATTTTGGGGGGTAACAAAGATTTGGTTCTAAATAGGATCTAAAAAAGGCGAAATACTTTGGAGTGTGCAAGTTGATATTTTAAAAAGAATGTATTTTTATTTGTGCTTTAAGTACAAATGTGCCAAAGTGTTTCACAGTGGCATTGTCAATAAAGTCTTCTGTGACTTGTTTGATTCCAAATGTTGATGCAAGGACACAAGTGGATGTTGCTTGAGGTTTGAACAACACTGACCTTGCCTAGCATTCCATATGAATATTGTCCCAATATTTCAAAAGGTTAGACAAATCAGATTTGTGCTCTCATCTGGCTTTTTCCCTTTCAAAAGTGAGGGAGACGGAGAAGATTGTTGAACAAGGAAAATAATATCCTAATTTGTGTAGGGGGCTGGCTATGTTTTAATGAAACTAAATTATCTCGGTTTAACTATGAAATAATTGTTATATAGAACTGTAAAGATTGGGGAATGTGATTGAAAAAAAATAAAGAATGATGTAAATTGCATTGTGAAATATAGTTGAAGATAATGTTACATAAATATTTTACGTTTTACTGCAATGATAGCATAAGGTATCCATTTAAATATATAATGTAACTAGATAAAAATTTCCACAAGTCTTCTCCAGGATACTTGCTTTTCTTTTACTTGTAGATTTGTTGGCAATTATCAAGTGTCATTTCCCGAGGATTGGTGTGTTCATTTTTTTAAAAATACTGGGGTTACAACAAAGTACGTACCATTGGTTAAAATAATGTCAACCACCATATCCTTTCCCTCTCCATACCCTACTTCCTTCATCCTCTAGTTCAACTTTGAAAACCATTTTAAGGCCAAAACATTTCTTGAAACTGAGGAACTAATGGGTTTGCACGTATGATTATATCCTAATTTCTCAGATGCTTTCAATTCTGTTCTCAGCAGGTTGCTATAGAGCATTGAAACCAGCTGCTTCATGTTGAAGTTCAAGAGGTATAAAATGTTCAATCAGTTACATTGAGTTGCAAATATCGACATGTCAAAGTATTGTGGAAGAAAAATAGAATTGCTCTGAAAAACATGTATAGGACTCAATGGGTCTTTTCTATGTTGAGGGAGGAAATTCAGTTCAAACATTTGGGATTAGACTGATAACAAGAGTATTGTACTTCATGGTTAAGGGCGTGTGAGATATGTGATGATAAATTTACACACCAGCGGTTTATGACTATTGCTTCTCCAATTTCAGATAGGCCGTTGCGTTCTCCTCCTTCCTCCCTCGCTCTCCCAAAGCCTACTGTTTGCCTCTTCCTTTCTTTTTTTTGTCCCCCGCCTCCTAACGGAACGTTCGCCTTATTCTTCTCTCCATAGAGGCTTGCCTCATCAGTTGGAATTTCTTAGCAATTTTATCTACCTATCATTTTGAAGGATCATTTCAGAGAGGAAAAAAAGAGCTTTTATCGCAAGGGTGAATGTGTGAGAAGAGTGAAACAAAAATTAACATTGTTAGGGTATGCCAAAATTGGAACAGTGAGCTGACCTTTATTGCTGGGCAGGCAGAATGATGATCTAAATGATTATTCGAGATGTCAGTGAGTGGGAAAAAGGATGCTACTATATAATTCAAACTTCTAACTAAAGTTGGACTCTGGGAGTTAGAACAAAAATTTAAATTTCTGATTTTCCAACAATTTCATGAACCCCGAGATTTAGGTTATAGATCAATACATATTGCTTTATTTCAGTAAATGATGAGTTCTAAGGGAAAAATTTGAAGTATAAAATGTTTGATTAAGTTTATTAAAATGTTACAATTTTTTTGTTGTATCATTTCTTAAAACTTTTCGGTGTTTCTGGATCTTGGATTATGGTAAAACATTCGTTTGCTGGATTGAAGTTCATTTGAACTTGAACTTTGTGAAGGTGCAGGAGTGTCACCTTATTTACTCATTGCATTCCTTTGTGAAGGTATCTCATATGCTATTGGATCGGGACTACACGTGATGGAAAGAATTTCCAT